>PVIY010058761.1:0-12334 GCA_004026745.1 Myrmecophaga tridactyla | reverse complement strand
AAACAGCCAAAATTTCCATCAACAGACATGTGGCTAAACAAGCTGTGGAATATACATACGATGGAATATTATGCAGCTGTAAGACTGAATAAAGTTATGAAGTATGTAATGACATGGATGGACCTTAAGGACATTATGCTGAGTGAGATTAGCCAGAAACAAAAGGTCAAATACTGTATGGTCTCACTGATATGAACTGACATTACTGAATGAACTTGGAGAATTTCACTTGGTAACAGAGACCATTAGGAGATAGAAATAGGGTAGATAATTGGGTAATTGGAGCTGAAGGGATACAAATTGTGAAACAGGACTGATTGTAAATATTCAGAAGTGGATAGCACAGTACTATGTAACTATAATACAATAATGTTAGTACACTGAATGAAGCTGAATGTGAAACTGATAGAGGGAGGTGGCCTGGGGGCACAAATGAAATCAGAAGGAAAGATAGATGAAAAAGACTAAAATGGTATAATCTAGGAATGTCTAGAGTATATAATGATAGTAACTAAATGTACAAATTTTAAAATGTTTTTGCATGAGGAAGAACGAAGGAATGTCAATACTACAGGGTATTGAAAATAGATGGTAATTAATATTTAAAAACTTTAACTTATGTGTGAGACTAAAGCAAAAAATTTTTATTTGTTACAAAATTTATATTTTGATTTTATATTAGGTGCATTTCCTAATATAACTTATGTGGACAGCTTAATTGAACACTACAGTACATAGAACCTTGAGTAGGGCATGAGATTTTGTAGCTTTGTGTAGACTGATGCCCCAATAAATCCCAGAGTGTTTGAACAGTGAATAAAAAAGTATTTGCAAAGTCCCCTTGGGGAAATGGTGAGAAGGGGGGAAAATTCAACTTCCCCAAGTGGAGAATTCTTGATATTCTCACAAGCAGTGGGGACAACCAAAGCAATAGGCTGAGCCCCCAATCTTGGGGTTTGTTCTTGTGAAAATTAACCCTGCAAAGGATAGGCTTAGCCTACTTAAAATTAGACCTAAGAGTCACCCCCAAGAGAACCTCTTTTGTTGTTCAGAGGTGGCCTCTCTCTCTCAGCCAACATGACAAGCAAACTCAATGCCCTCCCCCTCTTTACTTGGGACATGACTCCCAGGGGTTGGACCTTCCTGTAAACGTGGGACAGAAATCCTAGAATGAGCTGGGACTCAGCATCAAGGGATTGAGAAAATCTTCTTGACCAAAAGGGGAAAGAACAAAATGAGACAAAATAAAGTGTCAATGTCTGAGAGATTCCAAACAGAGTCAAGAGGTTATCCTGGAGGTTATTCTTACACATCATATAGGTATCACCTGTTTAGTTAAGGTGTAATGGAGAGGCTGGAGGGAAGTAGAGCTGTGTTCTAATAGCCATGTTTCTTGACGATGATTGTATAATGATATAGCTTTCACAATGTGACTGTGTGATGTGAAAACCTTGTGTCTGACGCTACTTTTATCTACCTTATTGACAGATGAGTAAAAAATATGGGTTAAGAATAAATAATAGGGAACAAATGTTAAAATAAATTTAGTAGATTGACATGCTAGTGGTCAATGAAAGGGAGGGGTAAGGGGTATGGTATGTATGAATTTTTTTCTGTTTTCTTTTTATTTCTTTTTCTGAATTGATGCAAATGTTCTAAGAAATTACCATGATGACGAATATACAACTATGTGATGAAATTGCGAGTTGTTGATTATATATCAAGAATGGAATGCTCATATGGTAAGAATGTTTGTGTTTGTATCTTATGTTTAATAAATAAATAAATAAACAAACAAATAAAGGGGGAAGGGACATGTACAATGCCAAATAAACACCTGAAAAGATACTCAACATCATTAAAGTTATATAGATATGTCTCTATAACTATTAAGATGGCTAAATGTTAAAGGTCTGACCCACACCAAGTGTGGCAAGGTGTATAGCAACTGCAACTATTATATTCTGTTGGAGAGTATACACAATGGCATAACCACTTTGGACAAGAGTTTGACAGTTTCTTGAAAACTTAAGCATATATCTACCATATGATCCAGCCATTCTCCTCCTAAGTATATACCCATGTGATATGAAAACTTGTACATGAATGTTCATAGCTGCATTATTCATAAGAGCCAAAAAACTGAAACAACTCAAATGTCCATTAACTGATAAATGGATAAATAAAATGTGGTGTGTCCCTATAGTGGAATCTTTTTCAAAAACAAAAAGGAATGAAGTGCTAGTAAATGCAATAATATAGATGTGTTTCAGCATAAAGATATTCAGTGGAAGAAGCCAAATAAAAAAGAATACATGCTGCATGATTTCATTTATACAAAATCCTAGTAAATGCAATCTAATTGATAGTGGCAGAAAGCAGCTTAGGAGTTGCTTGAGGACAGGGTGAGGTGGAAGGGGCAGGAGGAAACTTTAGGAGATGATGGATGGATTCATGATCTTGATTGTGATGGTGTTTCACAGCTGTCAAGAGATGTCAAAACTTGTCTAATTATACATTTTTAATTGAGCAGTTTACTGTACATCAATTATACCTTAGTAAAACTGTTTAAAAATATATTACTTACTAAAGGATCACCAAAACCTAAAGTCTTTGATACTGGAGGAACTTAAAAATCATATTACTTATTAAAGCGTCACCAAAACCTAAAGTCTCTGATAGTGGAGGAACTTTTATCTCTGTCTCTGTTCCCTCCCTTACTACTTCTTTATGAGAGAAGCAGTGACAAATCTTATTGGGGAGATTGGGAAAATGAGCATGTGTAACTCTGCTCCCCTCGCCTTTGGAGCAGCTTGTCTTCAGTGCTCACAGTTGAACTATCCTTGTGTAAACTTCCTGGAATGGGAATTATCCCTAAAAGGGAGGGGTCTGTAGATTTGCATTTAAGTTCAATTCTGGAAGGACATTTGAAGAGTTCAACTGTGGCTATTGATCAAGTTACATTTTCTAGTTCAACCTCATCACTTCACAAAATAATGAAGCTATTATTTTGATCTCCATTTTTTAAATTCTCACTTTTATTTCTCAATTGCTTTTGAGAGGAGGGACCTTAATTTCCTAAATCTCACCTTCTCCCCAGTCGTAGACTACCAGAAAAAAGTAGTGACACAGGGGAAAATCAGTGGTGTGCTTGTAAATATTGAACACCTGGCTCTCCAGGAAGGCAAATACCCTGATTAGTAGCATTTGCTGATTTCCCTGGTGTAAGAACTCCCATGATGTCCTATTTCAAGCTACCAACATGAAGTCTCTGAAAAGAGAGTTGGGAAGAAATGCACACCATCAGATGTTGTCAGTTGATACCAACCAGCTGCTACACAATAGTGAGAGAAACCAAGGAGGAGTCAAAGATTTAAGAACAAAGTAAAAGCTCATGAAATCTAAGCTGGGTAAAGGGAGTGAGGAGGATGAGGGAATGGGAAGAGGTCAGTGAGAAAAAAACAGGATCCTACAACTGAAGGTCCAAATGGGGGTTAAAGAAGTATCTAAGTGGAGATACTAGGGCATGTTGGAAAGATAGAAGATGACTATCAGAGAAAGAAGTGGTTAAAATAGAAATTCTGAAAATTATTGAATAGTGTGATAGTTAGGTTCATGTGCCGCTATGGCTAGGTTATGTGTCTGATTCTTTATGTGTCTGGTCAGTCAAGCACCATCATTAGACAGATGGTTGTATCCATGGCTGACTGAATCTACAATCAACAAGGGAGATTGCCTTCCACAATAAAAGAAGTTTCATCCAACCAGCTGAAGGCCTTACAGGGAGACTTGGTTATTTCAGCAGTCAGAAAGAAGAGTTTCTGTCAGTCAGTTGGCTTCTTCTGGGGAATTCATTAAAACCTTCATAGGAGCTCCCAACTTGCACCTTGCCCTATGGAATTCACACTTGTCAATCCCCACAGTCATGTGAGCCAGTTTCTATAATAAATCTCATAACAGAAACTCATGCTGGTTCTGTTTCCCTAGAGAACTTTGACTAATGCAGTTAGGATTGAACTTTCTGTGATGGTGGAAATATTCTGTATCTTTGCTGTCCAATACTGAATCTAGTAGTCACATATGGCTGTTGAGTCATTGAAATATGGCCAATACAACTGAGATACTGAATTTTTAATTAATATAATTAATTTAAATTTCAGTAGTCACTTGTGGCTCTTGCTACAGAATTGGACAGTGCAAGTTGAAATATGGTCATGTCAGTGTGTAGCTGAAATGGGGAAGAAGAAAGAAAAGATCATTGGAAATGAGGCAAGGACAAGAAGCAGAGACCCTGATTTGGTACATTAGACTAAGTAGCTGTGAGACTTAGCCTGGGTTCCCTTGAAAGGAAAGCCCGAGGCAAAACTTTTGTATTGCTGCTTTATTGGGTGGGATGGAGTGTGCAGTCCCAGAGCAGCAAGAGTGATAGAATAAAGAAAGTGAAGCAGGAAATGGGGAGAAGCAAATACAATGTGATGAGTTACCTACCTGGTCATGGCTTGGTCACATGGGATGTCTCTGGAGGTGATGTGTGGATCCTGTGTCTGGGAACAGCCCATGATGGGGAGGAAAGGAGAAGTATTCATCCTGCCTCCCATTCATGCATGTTGGCCCCACAGTGTGTTAGTTGCACAGGGAAAGAGGTGCAGTGTTCCATCTGATACTGGAAATGGCAGAAGGAGCTATTTGGCAAGTCTGGGTGGAACTGGGTGCCAGAACTGCTTCAATGGACATGAAGAAGACCAGGTCAAGATGGGGGCCCTCATCCCCACGTAGTCTAAATTAGTGGTGCTTTTAGGAAAGGAGTATTTGTGCAAGAGGCCAAAGCTCAGAGATGGAGTCACTTGAAGTCAAATAAGTCTGGGATGGTATATGAACTTGGTTTGGTATGTTGTAAGTGACTGTGAGCAAGTCACATAAGTACTTCAAGCCTTAGTTCCCTCATCTGTAAAATGGGTAATCGTACCTACCTCATATGCTGACTATATTATTTGTGGTAATTTAAAGCTGATATGTACCCCAGAAAAGGCATTTCTTTTAATCCATTCCTATGGATATAGACCGATTGTGGGTGGGACTTTTTCATTACGTTACTTAAGTTGAGATGTGACCAGCCTCATTCAAGGTGAGTCTTAATTCTCTTACTGGATTCCTTTATAAAAGGAAAAAGGGCACATAAAGAAAGGAGATGAAATTAAGAAAAGCTCACAGAAAAGCCCCAGAGAAGTTGAGAGGAAGCCACTGAAACAGAAGCTGAAAGCAATGAAACCCAGGAGAGAAGAACCAGCACACACTGGCAATTTGCCTTCCTGTGTGACAGAGGTGTCCAGGGTGCAGGTAGCCTATCTTTAGAGTCCAAGTCTTGTCTTGTTGATGCCTTGAGTTGGACATTTTCATGACCTAGGAACTGTAAGTTGTAAGTTAATAAATCCCCATTGTACAAGCCAACCCATTTCTGGTATATTGCATTCCAGCAGTTTTAGCAAACCAAAACACTATTCATATATACCACCCCAATATTATCACAACAACTTTGTAATAATAGGTCAGGCAGCTCTCATTCTTGCCATTCCACAGATATGGAATTGCAGCTGAGCAATACAATTAATATGACTCATAAATGGCAGAGTCAGAACTAGAACTCAGTTCATCTGACCTGTAGCCACTCTTTCCACCATACCATAGTTTCCCTTGAGGCTCCATCTGTGGGTTGAATTAAAAACTTTAAGAGAAAGAAAGTTTCAAGTTTAAAAGTGAATTAAAAGTTATACCTGTGTGCAGATATGAAAAAGGGTAAAATGTGCGTCCAACAACAAGCAACTCTAAAATGTCTTAATTGATTTCATAAAGTAAAGTGATGCTTTAAAGCAGTTTACAAGCATAGTTTTAAAAGTACTCAAAATGTGTTTGTGTGTATTTAATTTATTTTTGTCGAATCCTAGTAATCTGTTGAAGCAAAAAATATAAGATTCATTCTCCCGAACAATTTTCACAGGAGCTGATTGCGTTTGCCAGGCAAATGCAGCAGGAGAGCTTATATCTTCATTGAGATCACACATGCTCTGACTTGTCAAGACCTACCTCTGTGTTTTCCTCCTGCCAAGTAGCAGGCTCAGCTATCATGACCTCTAATCCCTTGGATCCAGCTGCCTCTCCTACTGCTAGAGCCTAAGGCACAGAGTTCCCACTGACAGCAAACGTCTTTTAGGTCTGAGCATTCTGAGGAAAAGAAAATGGCAAGGAGGAATTAGTCAAACAAGGACCCTCCGTAATGCTAAGAGTAGAAGTCATTAATTAAAATTATCTGTGAACTGTTAAATTTGTGCACATGATGTAAATACAGAGAGAAATCAAGGCTCCTTCAAACTCTGTGGGTAAGGTGATCTGGCAGTGACGTTAATGTAGTGGAGGTGGGCAGAGCTCTTACAGAAGGCTCTCAGTTATTAGATGCCCAGAGCAGAGGTGAGCCAGCTTTTTTAACCAAAGAGTTTTCCTGTATACTTGGACTTCATGAGTCCATGGAAACAGAAACTGGCACCTGTTAACCAATGTTATTAGCCTGTGAAGCAAATGCTGGAAGAGATGAGAAGGTCATCCAAATGTTAGACTGAGCCAGGTGTCCTGAGAACCCAGGGCCTCCTTGTCATGAGAGAGATAAATGGGGTCACTGTCTCTCTAAACTTACTCCCCAGCCCTAAACAATTATTTCTTCTTTATACTATTCCCTGTTCCACTCCTCTACTTTTCTCTAATACTTAACAATATCACTTAAGACTGCTTCCTGAGAGTTGTGTGTGTTGAGAACATTATATAATTTCTTTGATCTTATATTTCCACATCTGTGAAATAGGGATGATAATAAGCATACCAATGTCACAGGGATGTTTTGAAAGGTAAATGTGTAGCTTCAGGGCTCTGACCCCTAACAGAAGCTTTGAACAACCAGTAAGAACTGGCAAAAAAACATCTTTGTCAAAGCTCCAGAAAACATTTAAATGACTGCTGTTAACAGGATGAGAAACAAATCAATAAAACGGCTACTTAAAAGTGGTAAGATCTCCTGCCCCCCCTGGCTAGCTCCTCCTCCACTCCTTATCTGCTTATTGCAGGGGTGTCCAGCACTCCCAGGGCTCACCATCCCAGAACTTGCCCTGCGAGTAGAAAGCAGCTCACAGAGCTGTCCTACAGAATGCTGTGGGAGAGCATTCAAGGGGCTACCTGGGCAAGAGATTGCTGACTGTAGGACACACAGTGCAGTGCCCTGAGTATGAAGAAACTATTTCCAGGGAAGAGGGGACATTTGGAATTAGGTTAATAGGGGAATTTCTAGGGCCATACTCATCCAAGGTGAGTATTTAGGTGCATATTTAGAATCAGAGAAGCCCCTATGCTTTTGCCCAGAGCTATTCTCTAAACTTAATGTATGGATAAGCCTTGAAGGAGAACATTTGCAAAGGTCAATCTACAAAGACTGCAAAAGGTGTGTTCATTTTTTCCTTATTTATTTATTTATTTATTTATTTATTTATTTATTTATTTTGTTAGCTTCTGGCATTCAAAGGAAGCACTGTCACAATACTAGCTGGATACAAGTTTACAGAACAGATGCCTCAGAGTCTAAATCCCAGCAATAACATTAAAATATCAAAATATCCAGGTATCTACAGAAGGTCACAAAACATATAAAGAAACAAGAAGCAATGGGTTGGGCAAAGGAGAAGATTAAGGCATAAAAAAACATAAACGAGGAGGACAAGACCTGGGACATACAAGCAAAGACTTTAAAAAATGGTCCTAAATATGCTTAAAGAGCTAAAGGAAAACATAGACAAAGAACTAAAGGAAATAAGGAAAATGATAGATGAGCACAAAGGGAATATCAATACAGAGATGAAAATTATGAAAAGCAACTAAACAGAATTGAAGACCACAGTAACAGAAATTAAAAATTCCCTAGAGGGTTTCAATAGCAGATTGAATCTGGCAGAAGAAAGAATCAGAGAACTTAAAGAAAAGTTCTCTGATTCCATTTAAATCATTCAGTCTGAGAAGCAGTGAGAAGAAAGAATAAAAGGTGAACAGAGCCTGAGGAACCTGTGAGAACCAATCAAGCATACCATTCTAAGCATTGTGGTAACCACAGAAGGAAAAGAAAGAGAAAGGGGGGCAGATAAAATATCCCAAGAAATAGTAGCTGAATACTTCCCAAATTTAATGAAAGACATGGATCCAAGACACTCAACAAATTCTAAACAAGATAAGCCCAAATAGACCCATCCTGCAGCATAATATAATTGAACTGTTGAATGCCAAAGATAAAGTGAATTCTGAAATCTGCAAGAGAGAAGCAACATGTTACATACAAGGAAGACTTACTAAGATCAAGTGCTGATTTCTCGTTGAGAACTATAGATGTAAGAAGGCAGTGGGATCACATATTTAAAGTCCTGAAAGCAAAAAATTGCCAACCAAGATTTCTATATATGGCAACTGTCTTTCAAAAATGAGGGAGAGATTAAGACATTCCCAGTCAACAAAAACTGAGGGAAACTGTAATCACTAGACTGGCCCTACAAGAAATGCTAAAGAGAGTTCTGCAGGTTGAAAGGAAATCATGACAAACAATAGGTCAAAGTTGCAGGAAGAAATAAAGATGTCCAGTTAGGGTAACAACAGGGGTAAATATAAATACCACTACTACTGTATTTTTGGCTTATAATCCCACTTTTTACTTCCTAAAGGATATAAAAATGAAATGCATAAAATATAATGATAAATTAGTGGTTCTGGATTCATAATAATGTATAACCATACAATTTGTGACAAGAGCTACACAAAGCTAGGGGGACAAAGGGTTATAGGTATATATAGTGTGTACTTTTTAAGTTAAATTGATACCAAAACAAACAAGGGTGTTATAGATTAAGAATGTTAAATTTAAGCCCCATGGTAACTACAAAGAAAATATCATAGAATATACACGCACATAGAGACAGACATTAGAGTACAAGTTGCCAAGGGTGAGGGAATTAATGCATAATGGATATAGGTTGTCTGTTTTGGGAAGATGGGGAAATTTTAGTAATGGAAGGTGGTGAGGGTATTGCAGTATTGTGAATATGATTAATTCTATTGAATGATATGGTTGGAAGTGGTTGAGATGGGATATTTTATATTGTATATATCTTCTAATTAAAAGAAAAAAGAGGGTGGGCTACAGTGGCTCAGCAGGCAGAGTTCTTGCCTGCCATGCCGGAGACCCAGGTTCAATTTCTGGTGCCTGTCCATGCAGAAAAAAAAGAAAGAAAAAGAGCAACTAAACAGACGATGTGAATTAAATGCAATGCCTTAATTAAATGCAATCCCCCTGGATGGGAGGAGAAAAGGCTTACGGGGACATTACTGGGACATATGAAATAATTGGAATATAGACTGTAAACTTTGTATAAATGTTAAATTGCTTGAACTTGATAACTGCACTGAAGGTGGTTACATAAGTGAATGTCCTTGCTTTTAGGAAATGAACATGTTAGTATTAAGTGTTCAAGAGCATGATGAATACAACCTATACTCGAGTGTTCAGAAAATGAATAGCTAGCTAGCTAGATAGATAGAATGATATGGCAAATGTGTCAAAATGTTAAAATAGGTGGAATCTAGGTATCTGGAGGATAGAGGTATGGTGAAGCTCTCTGGATGGGTTTGTATTAATTTGTAACTATCTTGTAAGATAGTTTTTTTTCAACCTTTGTAAGGTTGAAAGTATTTCAAAATAAAATTCTATGTGAATATCCTCAGCAGGATGTGTAATGTATTGAATTGATTAATAAGATTATTGGATAAGAAAACATGAAAAATGACAATTAAGTTTTACTAATAATATTAAAAATTCATCTCTTTGAACCTGATGTGTATATACAAAGTAAAAGGGAAAAAGCAGGAAGTAGTCCACATTTTGAAAGTACTTTGAAAGAAAGTCAATGAGATGTGATCTAAAGCTTTTTTCAGATTTAAGTCAATTCTACCTTTTATAAAACATGGTTAATTTGAATCTCTTTTCCTTTTTTTTTAAATAGAGAAGTTGTAGGTTTACAACCTATAAAAAATAATGCATAGCCTGCCATGCCAGAGGACCCGGGTTCGATTCCCGGTGCCTGCCCATGTAAAAAAAAAAAAATAATAATGCATAGAATAAGGAGATCCCATATACCACCCTATTATTAACACCTTAAATTAGTGTGCTTCATTTGTTACAATTCATGAAAGAACTTTTTATAATTGTACTATTAACTATAGTCCCTCATTTACAATAGAGTTCCCAGTTTGTAATATACAGTCCTGTTTTTTTATTTTTGTTTCTTTTAAAATTTATTTTAAAATAAATTCTAGTAACATATATAAAATAAAAATTTCCCCTTTCAACTATGTTCAAATATATAATTCAGAGCTGTTAATTACATTCAAAATGTTGTACTCTCATTACCACCATCCATTATCAAAACTTTTCCATCAAACCTGATAGAAACTCTACACAATTTAAGCATTAACTCCCCCTTCCTTATCCCCATCCTGGCCCCTGGTATCCTTTAGCTTCTGTCTCTATGAATTTGCTTATTCTAATTATTTCAAATCAGTGAGGTAATATAACAATATTTGTCCTTTTATGTCTGGCTTATTTCACTCAACATGATGTCTTCAAGATTCATCCATGTTTGTTGCATGTATCAGAACTTCATTCCTTTGTACAGCTGAATAATATTCCATTGTATATATACCACATTTCGTTTATCCATTTGTCAGTTGCTGGACAATTGAGTTGCTTCCACCTATTGGCTATTGTGAATAATGCTGCTATGAACATGCTCAAGTCCCTGCTTTCTTTTTTTGTTTCCAAAGAATTTTTTTTTTAATCAAAGACTTTTATAAATCTAGATTTTTTTAGAGCAAACTCAAACAATGATCAGGAAAAATGCCTGCAGTGGTTCTGGCTTCACCTGGATCTGAGTTTATATAGTTTTACCATCTCTTTTATATTGTTTTGCAAAATGGGGAAAATTATTCAAGTTTCATAAATTCTATCATTCTCAATTAATCTTTTGTACAAAAAACCACACACAATAAGTTTCTGCTGATAAGTCTAGAATGAATGGGCATTAACTCTTCTTAGAAATCATTAGGAATAAATATTTAATGAAAGCCTACCTTTTTATGTAGTATGCCAGCAATGGGAATATTATTCAAGCTTTCATGAAACTTATATTCAAGTCATTCAAAAGGAAAGTTAAGAGTCTTAACTTTAGAATAATACAAACAGATTATTCTATGAGCAAATCTAATTTCCTTGGTGGGAATTTTGTCTATTTTTTAAAATTTTGTATAATTCTGTTGTTAAATCTGGGACACTCCTTGGGTGGGGAGAGAACAATTGAATTATAAAGAGATGTAGTGGTGGGGTTAGGTTAGGCAGAGCAGAACCTGATAATTCATCAGGTTTGGGACATGTTTGTTTTATAAATGAGTGGAGACCTAAAGGCACCATTTAAAAATAAAAGAAGAAACTTTCTCGGCAAGATCAAATTTTTAGGTATAAGGTTACAAGTCCATTAGTGAGATTAGAGTCAAAAGATAATGGGTAAAGAAGCCAAACTATGATGTGTTACCCAGTAAGATGCGTTGAAATACCCAAGACGGGTATACAACCCAGACTTGCAGGTATCAAGAAAGACCCTCCCTAGATGAGGGGCAGACATAACCTGAGCTTTCAGAGATAAGTAGGAGTTTACCATGGGAAAAAATATTAGGAAAAAGAAAGGAAGATCTCCATGTCCAGGAGGTCAGGTCCAAGAAACAGCAAGTACTGAGTTTTGATTGATTAGAAAGCTAAAAGATATAGTCAGAATGGTGAGCAGAAATCGGAGATCTCAACTCTTTCCTGATGGCAATGGAGTTGCATTAAAGGAATTAGATTGGAGAAAGGACTTAAGCAGAATTGCCCTTGAGTAAGGTCCCTCCAGTTTAGTGTGGAGAGAAGATTGAGGAAGATAGTTTAGATATTGGTCTAGATTTCCCTAAGTAGCCTAGAAGGAAGAAAATGACATATAATAAACCTGTTTCTCAAGTTTAATCCAAATTTAATTTCTTTCTTTCTTTCTTTCTTTCTTTCTTTCTTTCTTTCTTTCTTTCTTTCTTTCTTTCTTTCTTTCTTTCTTTCTTTCTTTCTTTCTTTCTTCCTTCCTTCCTTCCTTCCTTCCTTCCTTCCTTCCTTCCTTCCTTCCTTCCTTCCTTCCTTCCTTCCTTCCTTCCTTCCTTCCTTCCTTCCTTTCTTTCTTTCTTT
>PVIY010058760.1:0-12330 GCA_004026745.1 Myrmecophaga tridactyla | reverse complement strand
TGCATCTGGTCCCTCCTATGACCAAAAAAGAGGCACAATGCCTAGTTGGCCCTTTTGGATTTTGGAGATAACATATTCGCATTTGGGTGTGCTACTCCGGCCCATTTATCAAATGACCAGAAAAGCTGCTAATTTTGAGTGGGGACCTGAATAAGAGGAGGCTCTGTGATAGGTCCAGGCTGCTGTACAAGCTGCTCTGCCACTTGGGCCATATGATCCAGCAGATCCAATGGTGCTGGAAGTGTCAGTGACAAATAGAGATGCTGTCTGGAGCCTTTGGCAGGCCTCTATAGGAGAATCACAACGCAGACCCTTAGGATTTTGGAGCAAAGCCTTAACATCTGCTGCAGATAACTACTGTCCTTTTGAGAAACAGTTTTTAGCTGGCTACTGGGCCTTAGTAGAGACTGAATGCTTAACCATGAACCACTAAGTTACCATGAGACCTGAGTTGCTTACGATGAGCTGGGTGTTGTCTGAGCCACCAAGCCA
This sequence comes from Myrmecophaga tridactyla, assembly GCA_004026745.1. Taxonomy (NCBI): domain Eukaryota; kingdom Metazoa; phylum Chordata; class Mammalia; order Pilosa; family Myrmecophagidae; genus Myrmecophaga; species Myrmecophaga tridactyla. The sequence goes on along the minus strand of PVIY010058760.1, from coordinate 11,838 downwards.
TAAAGTTGGGCATGCACAGCAGCACTTCATCATAAAATGGAAATGGTATTTTAGAGATGGGGCTCAAGCAGATCTTAAAGGCATAAGTAAGTTACATGAGGAGGCGACCCAAATGTCCATGGCCCCCACTCCTGCCACATTACCTTCTCTTTCACTGACCAGAGCTGTGGCATCTTGGGGAATTCCTTACAGTCAGTTGACTGAGGAAGAGAAAACTCGGGCCTGGTTTACAGATGGTTCTGCATAATATGCGGGAACCACCCAGGAGTGGGTAGTTGCAGCACTACAAACTTGTTCTAGGATGTCCTTAAAGGCAAGTGGTGAGGGTAAATCCACCCAGCGTGTGGAACTTCAAGCAGAGCACTTCACTGTTCATTTTGCTTGGAATTAAAACTGGCCAGAGGTGCATTTATATATGACTCGTGGGCTGTTGTTAATGATTTGGACGGATGGTCAGGCACTTGGAAGGAACAGGTTGGAAAATTGGTGACAGTTTGTCTGAGGAGGAGGTATGTGGATAAACCTTTCTGGGTGGGCAAAGAACATGAAGATATTTGTACACCATGTGAATGCTCACCAGAGGGTACCTTCAGCAGAGGAAGGTCTTAATAATCAAGTGGATAAGATGATCCATCCTGTGGATACAAGTCATCCTCTTTCCTCAGCCACTCCTGACTTTCCCTGATAGGTTCATGGAAAAAGTAAGAATGGTGGTAGGGATGAAGATTTTGCATGAACTCAGCAACATGGACTTCTACTCACCAAGGTCGACCTGGCTATGGCCTCTGCTGAGTGTCTAATCTGCCAGCAGCAGAGACCCACACTCAGTCTCTGATATAGCACTATTCCCTGAGATTATCAGTCTGCTACCTGATGGCAGATTGATTACATTGGACCACTTCCATCACGCAAGGGGCAGTGATTTGTTATAACTGGAATAGACACATGCACCAGATATGAATTTGCCTTCCCTGCATGCAATGGTTCTGCAAAAACTACCATCCATGGACTTGTGGAATGCCTTATTCATCATTATGGTATTCCACACAGCATTGCTTTTCATCAAGGAACCCACTTTACAGCAAATGAAATGCAGGAATGGGCACATGCTGATGGAATTCTCTGGTGTTACCATATTCCCCATCATCCAGAGGCAGCTGGGTTGACAGGATGGTGGAATGGCCTTTTGAAGACCCATTTATGGTACACCTAGGTGGCAATATCTTGCAGGGCTGAGGCAGTGCTCTCCAGGAGGCTGTGTACTCTCTGAATCAGCATCCACTCTATGGTGCTATTTCTCCCATAGCTGGGATTCATGGGTCCAGGAATCAAGGGATGGAAATGGGAAAGGCACCACTCAAGATCACCCCTAGTGATCCACCAGGAAAATTTTTGCTTCCTGTCCCTGAAACCTTAAGCTCTGCTGGTCTACAGGTCATAGTTCCAAAAGGAGGGGTGCACCTTCCAGGAGACACAACAATTACTCCATTAAACTGGAAGTTAAGACTGCCACTTGGCCACTTTGGACTTCTCATACCACCGAATCAATAGGCACAAATTGGGATTACTGTTCTTTCTGGGGTGATTGATCTTGACTGTTAAAGGGAAATAGGACTGCAACTACACAATGGAGGTAAAGAAGAGCTTTTGTGGAATACAGGAGATCCCCTGGGGCATCTCTTAGTGCTATCATGACTAGTGGTTTTAGTCAATGGAAAACTTCAACAACCTAATCCAGGCAGGAATACCAATGGCCCAGATACTTCAAGAATGAAGGCGTGGGCCACCCCACCTGGCAAAGAACCATAGCCAGCTGAAGTGCTTGCTGAGGGTAAAGGAAACATGGAATGCGTAGTAGTAGAAGGTAGTGATAAATATGAACTATGACTACGTGATCAGTTACAGAAACATGGACTGTGATTGTATGAATCTTTCCTCCCTGTTTTGTTATGAGTATGTTTGCATTTGTACATAAGCAAATAACTTGTTTTCTTCTTATCTTATGCCATGAATTGTATTGTTCATGTTATAGTATTTCAGTTGCGAGATAAGAAGTTTAAGAATGAATGTTACCTAAGGACTTGCACCCTATTCTGCAGAGATGTAGTGCATTTCTGGTTGACAACAGGACAGTTGAGTATTGCTAGGCAAAACATATGTCTATTATTGTATTCTATTTGGAACTTAATCATGTTTCAAGGTGATGTATATAGCTGCCAAGTTGACAAGGGGTGGACTGTAATGGTTAGGTTCTGGTGCAACTCGATGAAATGATTATGCCCAGTTGTCTGTCAGATAAGCACTGGCCTGACTGTTGCTGCAAGGATATTTCATGGCTGGTTGATAAACCAGAAGGCTGGTGTATTAAATCATCAGTCAACTGATTGTATCTGTGGCTGATTACATCAGTGATCAACTAAGTCATGTCTCCCACAATAAGGTGGCCAATCAGTTGAAGGCTTTTAAGGAAGAAGAGAGACTTTTTCACTGCTTCTTCATCAGTGAACCTCTCCTGTAGAGTTTGTCCAGACCTTTCATTGGAGCTGCCAGCTTCACAGCTTGCCCTGCAGATTTTGGACTCTTCCACTCCCATGGTTGTGTGAGATACTTTTATAAATCTCCTATTTATGGATGTCTCCTGTTGGTTCTGTTTCTCTAGAGAACCTTGACTAATATAGTGAGTGAGCTAAGAGGCAAAAGAGTTTATAAACTCTAACTTTGGGATATGGTTTATAGACTTTTATAAGTGAGCTGTATGTGGTACTTGCTGTAAGCAGCAAGTGGTGCCAATCATGGCACAAGTATCACTTTGAGTGGCAGTGAGCATATCTAAGGCCATATGGTTTTAAATACAATTTTTTCTATTTGTTTAGTTTTTCCATTTAAATGACATACTATATTTGGTATTTTTAAGAACATGCACAGTGTAATTAGCAAAAGCTGTTGTATTAGGGCATCTGACCTCCAGCACTAGGGAGAGGTAAATATGATCTGGCTCATTAAGAGTTTTTTTTTTAATCTATATAATCTGCCGTACAATGATGTTTTGATCACATTCCAATGAGGACAGCCATCTTATGTGTCAGTGTGCAGTTTAACTATAAGCATTATAGAAAAATTTTATGTTTTAATACTCAATGGAGTTTTGGAACTTAGAATGTCATATTCAGCAACCATCCAGGTCATGGCATCCCAAACAGATATCATGGATGAGCAAATCTTGTTTAGGTGTTCTCTAACAGACAATCTGGTTGTAGAATGCTGTTGTGGCCACTTAATCAAGGAAGACAGATGAACTTAGATGAAGCAGAAAAGAAGACTAGGGGCTCAATCATAAGTGTTTAGTGGGTACCCTAATAGGAAGGTCCTCTTTTGTGAGTAAAATTATTGTAAAGCATTTTCTTGTAGTGCTTAGGATATTAGCTGCCACTGGGCAAGTGCCAGGCTTACTATATCACATGTGTCATCCTTCCATAGGAGCAGGCCATCATGCCACTTGCATATTTTTAGGTTCTAACTACATCACTTTGGCCATTATTTCCCTGGTAGATATATCTCTGATGCATTTTTCATATTGTAGCATTGTTGGTCCTTTTGAGAACAGGAGAATGGGCTCCAGGGTTCCAATGGCCTGTCCCATAGTGTCCTTGGGCAGTATGCAACAGAAGAACACTATGCAACAGAGCCAGTCTGGAGGCGGTGTCCACTGAAGAGCTGTGATGAAGCTTTTTCCAGCAGGCGGAACTACAGGTATCAGTAGTAGCAAGGTGTTTCCATCTACTTATGGGGTATGACCAGAAGGGTGGCTGATACCGTTATAGTTTTGGGGGCTGTTCTAGTTTGCTAGCTGCCAGAATGCAATATACTAGAAATAGAACAGCTTTTTTTTAAAAGGGGGCATTTATTAAGTTGCAAGTTTAAAGTTCTAAGCCTGTGATAATGTCCAAATTAAAGCAAGGCTATAGAAATGTCCAGTCAAAGTCATCCAGGGAAAGATACCCTGGTTCAAGAAGGCCGATGAAGTTCAGGGTTTCTCTTTCAACTGAAAGGCACATGGCAAACCTGGCGATATCTGCTAGTTTGTTTCATAAAGCTCCCCCAGGGGTGTTTTCCTTCTTCATCTCCAAAGGTCTCTGGCTGTGTGGGCTCTGCTGGTTCTCATGGCTCTAAAGCTTTCTCCAAAATGTTTCCTTTTTTAAAGGATTTCAGTAACTAATCAAGACCCACCTGGAATGGGTGGAGTGGCATCTTCCCACCAATCAAAGGTTAATACCCAAAATTGAGTGAGTCACATCTCTGTGGAGATAATCTAATCAGATTTCCAAACTATAGTACTGAATAGGGACTAAAAGAAATGGCTGGCTCCACAAGATTGGATTAGGATTAAAGCATGACTTTTTTAGGGTACATAATTCTTTCAAACCAGCACAAGGGTCATAGAAACCAGCCATGGCAATAACTCAAATGGGGAGACACCATGTGCAGCTCTAGGAGCCTGGTTTAAACATGTAAGCACTTTAGTTAAAAACAGATGTCCAATTTCTTCTCTTCATTTTTTAAATAACTAAAACAATAACTAGCAGCACTATATTGTTTTTCAATATTTTGCAGATTTTAGTAACCAACAAAAGGTTAGAAAATTTCTTTAAATTCTCATAACATGTTTAAACATTTGTTACACAATGCATGACATAGCAAATGAACTTAACTATTTTTGCCACTTTTTCTTTCAAGGTGAAAGAACAAATCCTTTGCAATTGTTTGGAATAAAAAGACATCCTTTCAGGCTTGACCTTGAGCAAATAAAACATTAAAAGTTGTCAGACTTGAAACAATATTTGGTTTCTTATTTAACTAAAGCCACGAGAAAGACTCAGCTTTTTTTTAAATGAGAAGTCTTGATATTTTTAAAAAACTAAGGACATGATAAAGTCAACATAAAGTATAGGAAGTCATTCTGAAAGAGCACAGACTTTTTGCATTTTACATTGGTTGCTCGAAAAAAAAACTTTCATAGCCTCTTATTTAAAAAAAAAGACAAGAAATCAAGGGAACATTGTTTAATAGAGAGACAACTAAATTGTAGTTTGTATCAATATATTATTTAATACTAAAGACTTAAAATTTTATAGACCTATCAAATTTTTCTTAACTTTGACCATAATTTCCTTTTCTGCAAGCTTGCTGCAACTTACAATATCTTAGATTTTGTCCCACCTTTTCCTCATTTTGTAACAACTATTAATTTCATCTTAGGACAAAATGACCATATTTTTTCTTTTAATAAAACAACACATTCTTTATATCTTTCATACTTAAGTTACCAAAATAATTTTAAGCAAACATCTCACAACACAGAATCACCATCAAAATTAAACTTACCAGAATAATGCTAAATATTTAAATCACTTTAATCAATGCATTTTTGAAACAGTAACATATAATTTTTAATAAAAATTAATGGCACATGTAGGTATTACATTATCGTTACAGTTTTGTTAAATCCTTAGGGGCATATTAGCTTTATGTGTATGCCTACCACTATAGGGCACCAAGCAAGGGCAAACTAGGAACATACTTCACAGTTTTGCTTAACAATTGTCAAGCTAGCGTCCTGGAGAGGGATTCCTAGTGCTGCTCCTTTATGCCCACCTGTTTTTTAATGCAGTTATAAGGCAGCCTGCTCAGCAGGTAAGGGGCATATTAGGCAGATACAGGCTAAAGCATAAAAACAAGTGGGCAGCACCAGGCCACCCTGGGACTACTCCTACAGAGTCTCCCTTCCTCATATTAGGGAACTTATGTAAGGAGAGATCATTGTAATCCACCCTGGGGCTTGTCCCACAGATCCTAACAGTTCTTTGGCCTGATGTAGAAGTACTGTTAGTCCAGCCTGGGAGGTATAAACATCTCCATACTCCCTTGGCAGACCCCATGCATCCAGGAGGTAGCCACCCCTCCCCACATAAACATCACAAGCCATCCTGGTGTCGTTTCCCCCATCCCCCACCCCTGGTTTGTTTCTTTTCCCAGGGTTTCATGCTATTAGAAGGTGTGGTCTCTTTAGCCTCCTGGCTGGTTGGCTAACTGTCCTAGCCTGAAGGGGCTTTTCCAGCTGAGAGACCATACAAAACACCAGGCATGGACTGAGACATAAACCTTTAATATAGTGTTCTAGTTTGCTAGCTGCCAGAATGTAATATACCAGAAACAGAATGGCTTTTAAAAAGAGGAATTTAATAAGTTGCTAGTTTACAGTTCTAAGGCTGAGAAAATGTCCCAATTAAAACAAGTCTATAGAAATGTCCAATCAAAGGCATCCAGGAAAAGATACCTTGGTTCAAGAAGGCCGATGAAGTTCAGGGTTTCTCTCTCAGCTGGAAGGGCACATGGCAAGCAAGGCATCATCTGCTAGCTTCTTCTCCTGGTTTCCTGTTTCATGAAGCTCCCCGGGAGGCGTTTTCCTTCTTCATCTCCAAAGGTCGCTGGCTGGTGGACTCTGCTTCTTGTGGCTATGCCATTCTGCTCTGCTCTCTCTGAATCTCTTTCTCCAAAATGTTTCCTCTTTTATAGGACTCCAATAAACCAATCAAGACCCATCCAAATGGGTGGAGACATGTCGTCATCTAATCCAATTTAGCAACCACTCTCGATTGCATCACATCTCCAGGGAGAAAATCTAATTACAGTTTCAAACATAACAATGCTGAATAGGGATTAGAAGAAGCGGCCACCTTTACAAAATGGGACTAGGATTCAAATGTGGCTTTTTTAGGGTACATACATCATTTCAAATCAGCACATATAGGTACTTACTTACAGAGTGTACAAAGAAATTAATGTCAGAATCAAGTTGCTCTGATGGCTGCTGATACAGAGCTCAGTGTGAAATTGACCAGGGTGGGAAGCAGGGTTTTATGTGGGCACAGGCAAAGGAGGCACAGGGCCAAGAAAGGGCAGGTACATGTTTGCATCTCTGGGCACAAGTTCTTATGGGGTTAACCTTGGGGAAAGAGAACAAAGGCACAGAGCTGGGAGTGCCTGCAGGAATGTGCATAATTGCTGACAAAGTTGGAAGAGTTGGGGATATTGAAAAACGCAAAAACATTGTTATGTTACAAGTGTGGAACACTTGTCATTTTTTGTTGATAGAACATTTTTGTAATTGTACTGTGAACTTTTTTTTTTTTTTTTAACATGGACAGGCACCAGGAATCAAACCCGGATCCTCTGGCATGGCAGGCAAGCATTCTTGCCTGCTGAGCCACCATGGCCCGCCCTGTACTGTGAATTTTTAACAGTACTAGCCAGTATTTATTGAGAGATTCTATGTTCTAGGCACTGTGTGGAGCAATTTACAAGGATTTCCTCATTTAAAACATTCAATACACAGGCTTGTGAAGTGTCTTCTTTTTCTTCTTCATCTTTTTCTTCTTATTATTATTACTGATTAGAGAAGTTGGAGGTTTACAGAAAAATCATGTAAAAAATGCAGTGTCCCATAAACTGCCCTATTACTGACATTTTTTGCTTTAGCATGGTACCTTAGTTAAAACTGATGAAAGAATATTAAAATAGCACTATTGTTACTGGACAAAAGCCATGAAAACCTGATGTGCTCTAAAGACCAATACCTGAGACACCAGAGTTTCAAAGAGTTTATTACTAGGCACGTAGTAGGAAAGCAGGTGGTCTATCAGACCCAAATCTGTCTCCCCGAGTTTAGGGGGTACAAGGTGTTTATGGATTTGAGCAAGAGCAGATGATGTCATTATCATTTCAAATGGCAATTTCTAAGCAGAAAAGGAGACAGTGGTATCATATCATTTCAAAGTAGAACGTATTCAGGAAGGAGAGGGGCAGAGTATAGCTGATACAATTTATAAATGTAAGAGGCTGAAGCTACTTAATGGCTGACTTCAAATTCTTTCTTTGCATTAGGGCTTTTGCCCTGTAAATTACTTTAAGAAAATGACCAGATAAAGGGTGTTGCAGGTCTCACAGCCACAAAAGTACAAGATAAGGACCTTTACAGTCATTCTGGATCTGAAGGCAGCTGAATTATAGTTTAGGGATTTCAAGGATTCCCCTCTATCTGCTGCAATTTACCAGAAAGTAAAAAGGAATATTTACATAATGATTCGGTGATCAAAATCATCCCCTAAATCCTAATTTCTAGGTTACACTATTAACTATAGTGCATAGTTTACATTAGTTGTATTTTCCCCATATACTACCCTATTATTAACACCTTGTATTAGCGTCATATATTTTTTATAATTCATAAATGAACATGCTTATACTTGTACTATTATCTCCAGTCCATCATCCGTAACAGGGTTCACTGTGTTATACAGTCCCATGACTTCTCTTCTAACTTTAATTCTAGTAACATGCACAACCCAAAACTTCCCCCTTCAATCACATTCACAAACATAAATCAGTGCTGTTAATAACACTCACAATGATGTGATACCATTCTTTTCAAAAGTGTTATCCATTTAGGTCACAATCAATAATGGGAGAATATCAATTTACTTCATGCTTACCTTCAGAGGAGATAATCTTTATAATTTTTCCTATCTTAGGGGAAAATTTTTAATTTTTTGCCTTTCCCTGATTACGCTGAGTTTGAACATCTTTTGTAGGTCTTTATTGGCCTATTACATTTCTTATTTTATAATTTGCCTGTTTGTATGGTTTACTCATTTTTATATTAGGGTGTTTACATTTTTGCCATTGACTTGTGGAGTACTTTATATATTTTAGATATTTAGCATTTATATTTTACATATGTTATAATTATTTGCCCTTATGTATTGCTTGTTTTAAAATTATTTAATATTATCATTGATGTAAATAAGTTTTACATTTTGACTTGGGAAAATTATTCCTATATTTCTTCTTTTTTTCCCAATATTTGGATAGTATATGTTAAAATCTTCAACACTTTCAAACTTTTTTTTGTTTGATGTGAAATGGGGTCCAACAATTTTTAAATTTTCCAAAAGAATAACTATTTTATGAACACCATTTCTTCAAAAGTGTATTGTTTTTCTATAGATTTGAACTACCATCTTTTGCATAAACTGCTTTTCTATGTGTGTGTATTTGGGTATTTTGCTAAACTTTTATTAGGTTCCATTAGCATAAATATTTATGCTGGACTAAAGCACTCTGTTTTTATTTATGACTTTAATTTTTAATATATTTAGCTGATTTAAACCGCAAGTCCACACTTGCCCCCTAATACCCTTTGTTATTCTCATGCATTTTCTCTTCTAAATGAACTTCAGAATCAGCTTATTAAATTCTATGATATATTCTGATATGATATATTAGGCTCGCATTGATATTTTAAATTTTAATTCAGAAGAACTAATATCTTTATAACATTGAGCCTTCCCATGGAGTAGTCAAGCTTTCTAATCAAATTGACTATAGAATCTTGATATTTTCTTCTTACTGGCCATGTAAATTTCTTGTTAAATTGTACACTTTATTGGTTTTTAATTTTGATTTGCTCTCATAAAGGAATTATCACTAATATTTTCCAATTGATTGTTTCTAATACATCACATATTACTGATTTTTCTATATTGATTGCATGTATGTTACTGATCACTCTTGTTTATTTTGATAATTATTTTAATTGATGCTTTTACAATTTCTTGAGCAAGGGAAAAAAATTTGGAATAGTCCTGTTTTCTCCTTTCCAATATTTCTACTATTTACTTCCTCATATCCGACTTTAATGGGTATGCCACTAATTTTCCCCCAGTAATTAAGATAAAAGTTGTATGTTTCTTATTGAGGCCTGAAATGAAAATAAATTTCCCTACAGTGTATTTTCTTCTATTCCTTTCTTTCTAAAGTTTTTGGTTTGGTGAATTTTACTATATTATTTGGCATTTTTGCTTCTGTGTTCGCAGTCAAGTTATCCTATAGTTCTATAATTTCGAATTTGTCTAGTTTGGGATCTAACTTATGTTAGCATTGCAGAATAAGTAGAAATGTTCCATCTTCTCTCAGTGCTGTGCTGAACAGTTTGTATAATGTGAAAAATATGTTGCTTCAAGATTGGAAGCTTGGTAAAGTCATCCAAGCATTGGGTCTCATTTATAGGAAAAGCTTTGACTACCCTCAGTTTCCTCTTTGCTGGTTATTTGATTCTGGTTTCCTGCCAGTTCTAAATAAGCTTTGGTAATTTATATTTTCTTAGGATGCCACCTATATCATCTAAAATTTTAAATTCAGTTATATTAATGTGTTAAATAGTATGTTCTTGTAATTTTTGCTTTCTAAAATTGAAGTGATGCTTCCTTTCTAATTAATTTTGTTTCCTTTTGTGGCTCCTACTGTTTTTATGTATGACATTGACTCTTAATCAAAGTACAAAAGAATCAGTTTTTGGTTTTATTATTTGAAAGAATGTCTTTAAAATTATGTTTTAGTTTGCTAAAGCCAACAGAATGCAATATGCCAGAAATGGGTTGGCTTTTACAGTGGGCTTTATTAACTTACAAGTTTATAGTTCCGAGGCTGTGACAATGTCCAAATCAAGTCATCAACAGATGATATCTCCCATGGGCAATCCCCAGCCCCTCTGTCACATGGCACATGGCAATGTCTGCTGCTCTCCCCTTCTCTCCCAGATTTTGTTGTTTCCAGCTACTGGCTTCAGGGGCTTCCTCTCTGTTTCTGTGGCTCTCTCCCTTCTCTGGCTTTTCTTTCTGAACTTCTCTTATAAAGGACTCCAGTAAAGGGATTAAGACCCACCCTGAATGAGGTAGGTTGCCTGTTACCAAAGGCAACTTACCAAAGGATCCCATTTACAATGGGTCCACACCCACAGGAATGGGTTACATTTAAGAATGGAGTACAAAACCATTTTAAGCTAACACAAATTAACTTGATTTTACCATATTCTGCATTCAGCTTTATTCATTCTTGTTTTCTACTCTCATTCTGTTCTTGTTTCTACAATGTATTGAGTTTTATGGTCGCTTCATTTGTTTTCAATGTCTTTACTTTTGTTCTGTATTAAGACTATCGGTTTTTCTGAGTAACATTTTGTGTCTTTTGAGACTCCTCTGAATTTCTGGCAAAGGCACTGACCCTCAATGCTTCAGCTACTGGTAATGTCCTGCTCTTCCTGCACAGCCTAAACTGGACATGTGGGGAGTGGTGACCTTGGGCTGGGGTTGTAAGGACAGCGTGCCACCCTCTCTCATGTTGTGTATGAGCTCATTCCCATTCAAATATAATGTCAGCAAGGCCAGGGACCCTTGCACTTTTGGTATCTATTGATTCAGAGCCTGGAATAAGCCCAACTATGTCTGGTCTGCCTCAGTCCTACCCTCTGTGTACAGTTTGACAGGTGATTTCATCCACCTATCTGATCCCATATCATAATCCCTCATAATCTAGACACTCAAAGTACTTATTTTTGTTTTCCAACACTGTTATATATTTGTTCTTCTTTGAGTAACAGAAAGTATTTAGGTTTTTATATGGAAGCAAATCTATGTGAGGGAAAATGTAAGCGGCTGTATTTATCCAGCCATCTTGACTCAACCCACAGTCCTTTGATTTTCCTTTAAATTTTTCTTTCTGAATGGAAAATTTCTACTTTATTGGCTTCTCTTTAAATTCCAAAATAAGTATATGATGATTGTAACAAATTCTCTAGTTAATGCCGCTAGTACTTTCCACATTCTGGTTTATTTCAAATTGCAAGTTATAAAAGCAATTTAGTGGTGTGACCAGAAGTTTTTTAATGAAGTAAAGATCAAAACGAATTACATATCATCAAGGTAAGAAATGTTTTGTGAAACT
>PVIY010058759.1:0-12329 GCA_004026745.1 Myrmecophaga tridactyla | reverse complement strand
GGAATCTAATCATTCAAACTTGAGCCTTTAATTTCCCCTGGATAATACCTGGCTTTTACATTTTTTGACATCTGATACATCATGGTATATATATTTTTTATTTCCAAAATATCTTTCAAACGTTTATATTCAGATTTAATCCAACAAATACTTGTTCGGATCCTGCTATCTGTCAAAAGACATTTACCCAACCTGACTCTGCATCTTTATTGTCACAGTCCTGTATCAGAGCTGGTTTTGGTTTTTAAAATATGCACATTTTCAGATTCAAACAGATTCTCATCGGCTGGGAGGACAAGTTATTTTTCACCATCACCATGATTTCTTGTTCTCATGACACCCCAACAGGAGCAACTCAAACCCAGCATTGTCCCTCCTGCAGCAGCTTGCAAGCACAGGGGGTCCCCGTCCTCTCCTCCACCACTGGCCCCCGGCCAGAGGTCCCCTGCTCACCACCCTGAGAAGGGGCATGCCTGCCTGGGAAAGCGGCGTGCAATCTTCCAGTGCCACGTCATTGCAACAGGTGAGGAAACTAAGGCAGGTCACGAGTCTCCTGAGCTAGAAAGCAAGTGTACAATAGAGTCAGGATTAAAATTCACACGCAGTTCACATGATCGACTTCCAGGTCGCTTTCTGAATCCTTCTTTTTTTATTATGAACAACAAGCCAACATACCAACATCCTTGACATACGAACATTCTTGACATGGTTACAATCAGTGGCTCACAATATCATCACACAGTTGTGTGTTCATCACCATGATCATTTTTTTGAACATTTGCATCACTCCAGAAAAAGAAAGAAAAAAGAAAAAACTCATACATGCCATACCCCTTACCACTCCTTTTCATTGATCACTAGTAGTTCAGTCTACTCAATTTATTTTAACCTTTGTTCCCCCTATTATTTGTTTATGTTTTTTATCCATATTTTTTACTCATCTGTCCATATCGTGGATAAAAAGAGCATCAGACACAAGGTTTTCACAATCACACAGTCACATTGCAAAACCTATATTATTATACAATCATCTTTAAGAAACATGGCTACTGGAACACAGCTCTACAGTTTCAGGTACTTCCCTCTAGCCACTCTAATACACCATAAACTGAGAAGGGGATATCTATATAATGCATAAGAATAACCTCCAGGATAACCTCTCAACTCTGTTTGAAATCTCTTAGCCATGGACACTTTATTTTGTTTCATTTCTCTCTTCCCCCTTTTGGTCGAGAAGTTTTCTCAATCCCTGACGCTGAGTCCCAGCTCACTCTAGGATTTCTGTCCCATGTTGCCAGGGAGGTCCACACCCCTGGGAGTCATGTCCCATGTAGACAGGGGAGGGCAGTGAGATTGCTTGCCATGTTGGATTATTGTGCTACAATCAGGTAGTATTGTGCAGTCCAATTCTGAATTTTTACAATTAGTCCTGTTTCATAATCTGCATCCCTTCAGCTCCAATTACCCAATCTCTACCCTATTTCTAGCTCCTGATAACATCTCTTCTTAACTGAAATTCTCCAAGTTCACTCATTAATGTTAGTCCATATCAGTGAGACCATACAGTATTTGTCCTTTTGTTTCTGGTTAATCTCACTCAGCATAATGTCCTCAAAGTCCATCCATGTTGTTACATAATTGATAACTTTATTTTGTCTTACAGCTGCATAATATTCCATCGTATGTAAATACCACAGCTTCTTTAAACACTCATTTCTTGATGGGCATTTGGGCTATTTCCATCTCTTGGCCATTGTAAATAAGGCTGCTATAAACATTGGTGTGCAAATGTCTGTTTGTGTCCTTGCCCTCATGTCCTCTGAATAGATACCTAGCAATGGTATTGCTGGATCATATGGCAATTCTATACTTAGCTTCCTGAGGAACCACCACACTGCCTTCCACAGCAGTTGTACCATTTGACATTCCCACCAACAGTGGATAAGTGTGCCTCTTTCTCCATATCCTCTTCAACACTCATCATTTTCTATTTTATTGATAATGGCTATTCTGGTGGGTATGAGATGATATCTCATTGTGGTTTTGATTTGCATTTCCCTAATAACCAGGGAAGTTGAGCATCTTTTCATGTGCCTTTTGACCATTTGTATTTCCTCTTCTGAGAAGTATCTGTTCATGTCTTTTGCCCATTTTGTAATTGGGCTGTTTGTCTTTTTGTGGTTGACTTGAGCAATCTCTTTATATATTCTGGATTCTAGACCCTTATCTGATATGTCAGTTCCAAATACTGCTTCCCATTGTGTAGGCTGTCTTTTTGCTTTCTTGACAAAGTTCTTTGATGACAGAAGTGTTTAATTTTGAGGAGTTCCCATTTATCTATTTCGTTCTTCAATGCTCCTGTTTTGCATGTTAGATCTAGGAAGCTGCCTCTTATTACAAGTTTTATAAGACATTTCCCTATATTTTATTCTAAAAGTTTTATGGTCTTAGTGCTAATGTTTAGGACTTTGATCCATTTTGAGTTAATTTTTGTATAGGGTGTGAGATATGGGTCCTCTTTCATTCTTTTGCATGTGGATATCCAGTTCTTAAGGCACCATGTATTGAAGAGACTGTTCTGTCCCAGGTAAGTTGGCTTAACTGCCTTATCAAAGATCAATTGTCCATAGATGAGAGGGTCTGTATCTGAACACTCGATTTTATTCCATTGGTCAGTAGATCTATCTTTATGTCAGTACCATGCTGTCTTGACCACTGTAGCTTCGTAATACACCTTAAAGTCAGGTAGCATGAGACCTCCAACTTCATTTTTCTTTCTCAAGATATTTTTAGCTATTCAGGGCACCCTGCCCTTCCAGATAAATTTGGTTATTGGTTTTTCTATTTCTGAAAAGTAAGTTTTTGGAATTTCAATTGGCATTGCATTGAATCTGTGAATCAATTTAGGTAGAATTGCCATCTTGGATATATTTAGTCTTCCAATCCATGAACACAGTATGCCCTTCCATTTATTTAGGACTTCTGTGATTTCTTTTACAATTTCTTGTAGTTTCCTTTGTATAGGTCTTTTGTATTCTTAGTTAAATTTATTCCTAAATATTTTACTCTTTTGGTTGCAATTGTAAATGGAATTTTCTTCTTGATTTCCCCCTCAGATTGCTCATTACTAGTGTACAGAAACACTACAGATTTTTCAGCATTGATCTTGTAATCTGCCACTTTGCTGTATTCATTTATTAGCTCCAGTAGTTTTGCTGTGGATTTTTTGGGGTTTTCGACATATAGTATCATATCATCTGCAAACAGTGAGAGTTTTACTTCATCTTTTCCAACTTTGATGCCCTGTATTTCTTTTTCTTGTCTAATTGCTTTGGCTAGAACTTCCACCACAATGTTGAATAGCAATGGTGACAGTGAGTATCCTTGTCTTCCTCCTGGTCTTAGGGGGAAAGCTTTCAGTCTTTCCCCATTGAGGATTATGTTAACTGTAGGTTTTTCATATATTCCCTTTATCATGTTAAGGAAGTTCCCTTCTACTCCTATCCTTTGAAGTGTTTTCAACAAAAAAGGATGTTGAATTTTGTCAAATGCCCTTTCTGTATCAATCGAGAAGATCATGTGGTTTTTAACTTTCTGAATCTTTACTGATTTTATTAGTGCACAATTTCTTTTCTAAGATAAATAATATTTCCACAGGCCAATTTCTTCTGGAGTGAAAGTGTAGACTTTTTGACTCCATAAATGACTTCATTTTAAATTCCTTCAAAACTGGTTTCACATTTCTAAATGTAATTGTTCATTTTTCAATGATGCAGTTAAAATTTCAGTTGAACCCACTCCATGGGATGTAGCAATTAATTACTTGTAGTGGAATTTTGTTATAGTGAATATTAAATTTAGGCATCAAATTCCCAGACAGCAAGAGTAGAAGAGAAAACAGAGCTGATATATGATTGCCATGAAATAAATTAACAAAAAGACAAACAGCAGTAGACTTCTCTGCTCACATGGGCACCATCCTTCAGGAAGAACAGGGGCCCTCAATAGACTCCTCTGCTAAAACAGGCATCATACTATAGGAAGACCATGGGCCCTCAGTAGACTCCTCTGCTCACATGGGCACTATCCTGCAGGGAGACCAGGGACCCTCAGCAGACTGCTCTGCTAACATGGTGCCATCCTGCATGGAGACCAGGGGCCCTCAGTAGATTCCTCGGCTCACACGGTGTCATCACATGGGGATCACCAACAATCTAAGAAATGGTGAATTTGCAACTGTTTCCTTCTCTTATTATAAACTTTGCAGAGATTCCACAAAATGTTCCATTTTGGTTCCAATTGCAAATTTATAGTTACAAACTATTTCTTTGAAATCTTTAATGAACCTGTTTAAGTTATTAACTTAAGGTCTAATTCTGGTCTCCATCAGATAATTCTGTAATTCCTATTAAATAAATACAGAGCTCTCTGTCGTCTTTACAAATATGAGACAATTCAGAAAGTCTTATGTTAACATTTTCCCAACATGTTACAGGAAGAGAGAATAAAATAAGACTCGATTTTAGATCTCAGTTTAACTGCTATTTCTATTTGATGGCATTGAATAATGGGGCATTTTTATGCTACTCATACATGTTAGTCTTTTCTCCCCAACTAGATTATTAGTTCTTAACAGGAATAAAACCTTCTACTCATTTTATATCCTTAGTTATTGCAGTATTAATTATGTGGCTAATTATTTTTTATTGATTGACTAGTCATTTCTTAAAAGTCCCATCTGGTTATATGATTTCATTCCTTTATATAAGTTTGGATACATTTCAATTTAAACAAATTGTATATGGAAACTTGGATTTGCTTTTTAAAAAGAAAAATTAGAGAGTGGTGATTTGCTTTTCAAAGGACTCACTTTAAGATTCCTGTATTAATGAAAAACATCTGCCACGAAATGTAAAAGCTTCCAACTATGCAGCATTGTGCAGGAGTATATTGGTTTCACAAGTAAAGGTGTCTGCATCCCTGTCAATCGCTGTTCCTTGGGTCTTCAATTCTCTGCTGATTTTTAAATGATGCTCTGCCGTATATTGCCTTGTTCTTTCCTCACCATCCCTTTTGAATCCGGTGTATGCACCCAGCTAATTTTAATCCTCACGTCTTTTTGTAAGCTCTCAGTTAATTTCATTTTTAATTTGGCTCTTGATTCATGTGTGGCACACACTTGAATGTGCACAGGTCATGGTGAAGCCCAGGGGATTTCTACAAAGAAGCCCCCATGGCCCCACGTAGGTGAGGGATGGAGCTCTGCCAGCACTGCAGCCTGTTTCTGTCTTCGGGCTCTCGAGATGAGCTTTGCTTCCTCAAAGCTCATTTTATTTTTAAATTTGCTTGTTTACCAGTGGCCAATTTGAAAAGGTTCAGATTTTCTTTCAAAAAAAAAAAAACCTTAAGTCCTGGAGATATATGTTCTTTCTTCTTTTTAAAAGATGAATTTAATGATGCATTTCATTATCTCAACAATGTCATATTCATCATTAAATCCATCATTCCTTGCACTTCTAATAAGTCTCCTGTGCTGCTTTACCCTCTACTCCTTCTACACATTCAATCCGCTCTGCTGCACACTCCTTGCAGGGACGCCTGCCCTGCCCCACCGCCGTCCTCACCTGAGCCCACCTGAGCCCAACTTCGCCGACCGCCACCCACCTTCGCCAAATTCTCCCACAGTCACCACCCTCCCCACCTCCCTGTCACAAGCTCGTCTTTCCCTGCAGTGAGAGCTCCTCCTCCTTCAACTGTGTCCACAACACAAGCGAGTTTATCTCCTATGTACTCGTTACCGAGTGCTGCTTAAATGTTTTAAAGATTCTTGGGACACTTACAAACATTTAATAATTCTCATTTCACTTTGCTGATTTGCTTTAGTCTTAAAGTTTGAAATCTAGGAAACCTGGGCTGTGTATGCATCGGCTTTACCTCCGTCAGAGTTTAGTAGTTTATGGTCACTGACGCCTTCTCTCTCTTCCCTCCCCTCCCCTTCACGAAGAGGCAGGTTAAGACTCTGAGTCTCTGCGTCCTGCCTTCCCCTCACTAAGGGACCTCTAGGACGATGGGTAAGGCATGTGCTTCTTTCCCAGAAGACCCTCCCCAAGGAGACACTTTGAGTATTTTCAGGAATTTGAAAATTGAAAACTTTAAGTGCGTCTCACATTCCTGATGCACTTGAACTCCAGGGACCGGGAATATCGGAGGGATCAAGTTCCTGCCTGGAAGACAGGAAATACGCTCTTGTCCCCGGCACGCAGCCAAGCTGCTGCAGGCTCGGAGGCAGGGGGGTCGCAGGGCGCTTTCTCCATGGGAGGAATTTTGCTGCAGGCATTCCCCCGGGGAGCCAGGAGGGAAGCACCTGGCCTCTGCCAGGTACATAAGAGGTTGGCAGGGGCTTGTGTGGTGCCAAGATGCATATTTTCATGATCCATTATATAGAATGTAAAACCATGCAAAATTTTCTTGGGCTATCAAGAGGCACTGTCTGAGCACATTGGTGTAAAAATGTGGAAAACACTGAGCAAAAATCTTTGGGGCTTTTTATTTCTGATATTTATGGAGAAGGCCTTAAGTTTCCTTTGATTTTGTGAACTTTTGGTGGCATCAGCCCTTCTCTCTTCCTCCACAGAGCTCCCTATAAATTACTCAGCCCCTCCTCAAGGTTCCTGGCCCTCTACCCCTCCAGGTTTCCTGATAAAAATAAATAATTCCTTCCACTTGGTAGGAAGCATAATAAAAAACCAAAGGGCAGGAAGCCCTCGGAGCTGGAAGTCTCCCATCTTGACCCAGCTCCGCCAGCGCCGGGAGGTTGGAAAGGACACTGTGGGAAACCACAAGCGGGGACTTTCTGGTCCCCCATTCCCCAGCCCCTGTGTGGATGGCAGGTAGGCCGTCTCACCTCCCCGGCTCTCTCCCCGGGCGTGAAGTCACCACACCACCCTTCTTCTGCGTTCTTACCCCCAGCCCAGTGCAGCTTTACAGCGGGCTTTCTTACTGCCGGGAGAACAGGGGCCCCGGGGGGTCCCCATCTCTGGAAGAACCTGCCATCTAGGTCCGCGCTTTCCCTGCGGGGGCGCGGACTGAAGCACGGAGCAGGAGCCCACAGCCAAACCCCTCCAGGACAAGCAGCAGCCAGAGCAGGGACCGGGGCTCTGAGCAAGGCGCGCTCCTCTCCCCAGCCCCTGCTCAGACCCGTCGGGCACCAGGAGGGCGCCTGGGGTGGCAGGTCCCTTAGCCGATGTTTGGTGGCGACTGGTGCCTGTGAGACAAACTATGGCTCTTCTCACTGACACACAGGTGGCCAGGCAGGCAGGGCTGAGGCAGGGTGGA
The DNA here is from genome assembly GCA_004026745.1 of Myrmecophaga tridactyla. NCBI lineage: Eukaryota > Metazoa > Chordata > Mammalia > Pilosa > Myrmecophagidae > Myrmecophaga > Myrmecophaga tridactyla. Next base: position 4,994 of record PVIY010058759.1, on the reverse strand, counting down.
TGGGGCAGCTCTGGGAGGAGGTTCAAGGACGCCCGTGGAGCAGACGCTTCTGGATACTGTTTTAAAGCAAGTTAAAGGAGACCACGTCATTGCTAACTCGGCCTCGTGAGAAATTGATCCAAGACTGAACTATCCAAAGAGCGAATGTCGGCAGGCAGCCTCCCAGGGTGAGAGTGTCCGAGGCGGTGCTGCAGGGGCGAGCCTCTGTGGGTGCCACAGGGCAGGGGGCCGGAGCAGGTCAGCGCGCCGGCCGCAGGGCCTTTACCAGTACCTTAAAGGAAACCTACGGTCACAGCTAGTTAAGAATGGACCTGCGTGGACAGTACCTGGAGGGCAGCGGGCCCACAGGTCAGCTTTCCTGCGCATACGCGGCGAGGAGATGCGTGAGCAACGGGCCCCGTTTTCCTGGGGACTGACAGGAGTGGACAGAGCAAGCCCTGAGAGTCTTCCTCCGACGGGCGCGCGGTTGCAGAGGTGCGTCAGGGCTGAGCCTTGGGGTGGCTGCCGTTGCCCATCTCTGCAGTGGGGGAGTCCGTCAGGAGGTCTCCAGGTGTCGCCCAGGAGACTGGAGGGACTTTGAAAGGTGAGCTGCTGCCCCGTGGGGAGATGAGCTTGGAGCCCACGCGGCAAACCTGACGAGAGAAAAATGACCAGACGATGAGGTTGAGCCCCTTTTGGTAGCAGCGCCGCATCAGTGCACTAGAGCAGCAGGGGAGGGACAGGCATCTCGGGACCACCGCCCCAGCCACAGCGTAAACCGGCCACACGGCCAGCCCCACCCACAGCGTGGCCATCTAGAGGGGCCGCTTAACCTTTCCGAGCCTGTTTCCTCAGATGGAGAAACGGGGCTGATGTGCACATCACACCTTTCAGAGCCGCACGAGGCGACGTGTGTGAAAATGCGGTTCGATGTGCAGAGGCCTTTGGACGCCCCGTCTGCTCTGGAGCAGCCTGAACACGTGCGCGGTCAGTCCCGTGGACTCAGCACATGCCCAGTCCTTTCCGTTCCTTCCAACAGGCCGTTCCTTTCACCCTAAATCAGCTGCCTCGAAGAGCTGGCCTGCAGGAAAGAGGCCCTGGGTCAAAACCAAGGGGCAGAAGGAATGGGCATAGCTTGTAATTTTTTGTCTGTTTCACCCGGGGGGTTACGAGGCCCTTGCATCAGGAAGTCAGCAGCCTGCGGGAGGGGCAAGACGCATCTACCCCTCACCATGGACCCCAGGACAGACAGGTCAGCCGAGTTCTCCTGCCCCCATCGCGGGAGGCCCTTGCGGGGGGCTGTGGCCCCCCACGAGAGAGGGTGGGGGTCCCGGTCCTCGTCCTGGCCCCCACTCATGAGAGCAGTAAGCTTGCTCTGGATTCGACGGTAAACTGAGGCTACAGAGTCCTTCCAGCTCCAGGGAGGAATGTTCATCCGTCACAGCTGTGCGTCCGTCCCTCCTGGGCACCCGTCTCTCCTGGGCACCCGTCCTCTTGTGCATCCATCCCTCCTGTGCGTCCATCGCTCCTGTGCACCCATCCTCTTGTGTGCCCACCCTTCCTGTATGCCTGTCCTCTTGTGTGTCTGTCCCTCCTGTGCGTCTGTCCCTCCTGTGTGTCCATCCCTCCTGTGCATCCATCCCTCCGTGCGTCCGTTCCCCCATGCACCCGTCCCTCCTGTGCGTCTGTCCCTCCTATGTGTCCATCCCTCCTGTGTCTGTCCCTCCTGTCCGTTCCTCCTATGCGTCTGTCCTTCCGGGACTGCATCTCTAGGCAAAGTGGAGCCATCCGTGCTGCGTGGAGCTTTGCAAAGGGGGCTGGAGTTGCCTGCCTATCACGGTCATGGTCTCGGCTCGCTCTCTGTCCAACCCAGGCAGCCTCACAGAACCTTCCTGGGCACGACCCCTCGTCCTGGAGCTGCTTGCAGCCCCCTCTCTGCAGCAGCCCAGGGCTCAATGAGTGGTGACCATCAGGGGCAGCCCAGCCACAGAGGACAGGACAATCACTCATCTCAAGCCTGTGCTGCCCGGAGGAAGGACACATGGAAAACCGCCGGGTTACCCACGTGTCCTTCCTTCACAGCTTTTGTTTTTACCATCAATTGAAAAGGAGCAAATTGCTGATGAGTGTTTCCCAGGCCTGCCATGGACAGCACCTGTGTGCAGGTCACCAGAGCCTCAAGCTTACCCAAAGAAAATAGGGGTGAAGGGACGGGCCCACAAGCTCCGAGACAGCACACTATGTGTCCTGGGACGTTGGGGTACTGGGCTGGGTCACTCTCAGTGCCCACAAGAGAGCTGGACTCAGCAGGGCAGTGTCCCCAGCCTGGCGCCCGTCAAGGCTCCTGCTCGGCAGAAGCAGCCACTGCAGCCGTGGACACAGAGCCTGGAAAGGACAGACCCCACTTGGCAGCAGAAACCGCTTTGAAGTTTGTTAGAGTCTCTGTATTATTATTGCTTATTTGGGCGGTCGCTTTTACTCATGGTGGCCTGTGTCTTACCCAGGAAGTGGCTGTCAGCCCTTTTTCTTGTGCATTTCCCTGCCAGCAGGCTGCTACTTTTTTACGTCTTCTATTTTGGATGCTGCCATTACGCACGAAAGGGCACATCCCAGCCGCCTGCTCTGTGTGTCCCCAGGGCGTGCTTTACCGTTCACCAGACGAAGGCCTTCTGGGGCTGGAGGGGTGGGCTGTGGGTTGAGGCGGGGAAGACGGGAGGATGAGCGGGCGGATGATTCCAGGTGTGGACTGGAACAGAGGGTCCCGCAGACCACAGAGCTGGCTGAAGGCCCGAGAAGAGCAGACAGACGCGTGTGGCCGGGGCCGGGGCCAAGGATAGGGCTGCCAGCACCCACGGGTGTGTCTGCTTTGCAAAAGCCCGGAGCTCAGACTGGGTCTGCGGGGCCTGCCCATCTGTCCTTCCAGGGCAGAGCTCACGGTGTGGTGGGGGGGGCTCTGCTCAGTGCAGGGGGCTCCCTCCTCTGCCCACTGGCTTTGGGAAGCTGCTGGTGTGCCTCCACCGCCACCCACAGGTGTGCAGAGAGAACCGGAGGTCCTCAACCTGGACGGGGGAGGCCCAGGCCCCCAAGCCTCTGCCCGCGACCCCCTCAGATCCCTACCTGCGGGAGGACAGCCCACCTGCGCCCCACCACGTGCAGCCCAGCGGCTTCCTCAGCAGCAGGAACGTCCAGCCTCAGCAGCTCTGCGCCCTGCAGCAGCAGCACCCAGCCCAGAGCTGAGGGCAGTCACCTGCCCCGGCGACACCAACCAAGGCAGTGGCATTTTCTTCCCTTTCCCGTTTTCTTAGGGGGCTGGGGTGGGCCCTGTCTTTGATAGACAAGGTCCATACAAGGCACCTTGGACTTGAATTGCAAAACCGTCTGACTTTGAGCTGCCTGCACCACCATCACCTAATCTTGACTCGTTTTCCGTGACTGCTTTAGTGAAGTGCGGGAGCGGTTAGTCCTGCTGGGGACAAAGCCCCACGTGTCTGCCCTGCTCCCCGGGTGTGGCGGCCGAGGGCACAGGACCATGCCCAAGCCAAGAAGTGCACTGGCTCCTAGGGCACCGCCGGTGACAAGCAGTGCACATGCCGGGACCTCCTCCCCAAATCCCTACGTCTCCAGCCTTCCTGTCTGAGCCACAGCCTTTCACCCCTGGAACAGATCCCGGTCTGTGTCCCCAAGCTGGCGTCTCACCGCAGGTCCACTTGCCAGCCTGGGCACGTCACCTGTACAGCAGGAACCTCTGCGAGCAGGTAAGCCATCTCCCTGGCTATGGTGGTGCTGAAGCAAGGTCAACGCAAAAGTGATTCCAAAAGTTTAAAATCCATGAATTCAGAAGCCTGCAGATGCGCGCTTTGAGCTTTACTACAGAAAGGAGGATTCTTTAAAGATCCCTTTTCTCCTAGTAATGCAATAACCAAATGCCGCCCGGCTGATTTCGCTGCGCCCACCTGTTTGTCCCTTTCCCGTTTTCTTAGGGGGCTGGGGTGGGCCCTGTCTTTGATACACAAGGTCCATACAAGGCACCTTGGACTTGAATTGCAAAACCGTCTGACTTTGAGCTGCCTGCACCACCATCACCTAATCTTGACTCGTTTTACGTGACTGCTAATGATGCGTCTTTAAAACCTGAGTTTTGAAAACCATGCTTCTGACCTTTATTTATAACTCAAGTCCAGTGAGCTGGCACCAAACTTGCAGAGTTTTTTTGTTTTTGTGTTTTTGGTGCCAATGTTGTATTTGAGAGACAGAGCAGGACTCGGAGTCAAATCCCAATTGCCTGCAGCTTTCTCAGCGAGTTAAGCTCTTTTGGCATGCCCTGCCCTGCTGTGCCTTTTGCCACGGCTTCGTTCCCCCCAACAGGCTATGAGGGGTGGAGAGCCACAGCCAGCAGGGCAGGGCCCCCTCTCCTAGCGGGGTGGCGGGGGTGGTGGAGCCTCCAGGGCCATCCGGGAAGACTCAGCCGGGCCAGGAGGTTCCCTCGTGAGCTCCTAGCCTTCATTTCTGATGCTCTGGGTTCAGGGGCGAAGGCAATATGCAGCAGGGACGGCCAAGGCGCCCCCCCGAAACCCTGAATTTACAGCAGCCCACACGTGCCTGTGTGTGTGAACTTTGGCATGTTTCTGAAGCACGCTGGGCCTCGGCCCCTGGCACGGAGGAGGGAGAAGGAGTGCGTGTTCCTTGCAGCAGCCTGACCCTGGGAGCTGCTGGCTGCCCTGTCCCGTGGCCGCCACGTGCCCACTGCGCGGACATGCGTCCTGAGACCCGTCCCAGCCCGTTAGCTGGGACCCTGCCCACACCAGCACCTCGAGGGTGACCTCCCCACGGTGGAGCGCAGGGCTGTGGTGCCCGCTGCCCGCTTACCCCCAGTCCAGGCTGACAAAGCACCCCTGCCACTGTGTCTGCCCCCACCACCACACTGTGCCCACCACCATGTCTGCCACCGTGCCCACCACCAAGCCCACACCATGTCCACACCATGCCCACCACTGCGCCCGCCACTGTGCCCGCCA
>PVIY010058758.1:0-12337 GCA_004026745.1 Myrmecophaga tridactyla | reverse complement strand
CAGAAGGAAAAGAGGAGAATTAAGGACTGGGAAGGTTAGTTGAATATATATATAAAAAACTTCTCAAACCTTCTAAAAACATAAATATGCAAATTAAAGATGCCCAATGGGCTCCAAGTAGAATAAATCCAAATAGGCCTACTCCAAGACACATATTAATCAAACTGTCAAATGTTAAAGAGAAGTAGAAAGTCCTGAAAACAGCAAGCATTATTCACAATTGCCAAAAGATGGAAACAATTCAAGTGCCCATCAACAGATGAATGGATAAATAAAATGTGGTTGTTCTAGTTTGCCAGCTGCCAGAATGCAACACACCAGAGATGGATTGGCTTTTAATAAGAAGGGATTTATTTTGTTAGTTCTTCAGAGGAAAGGCAGCTAACTTTCCACTGAGGTTCCTTCTTCCGTGGGAAGGCACAGGATGGTTTCTGCTGGCCTTCTCTCCAGGCCTCTGGGTTCCAACAACTTTCCCTGGGGTGACTTCTTTCTGCATCTCCAAAGGCCTGGGCTGAGCTGAGAGTGCTGAGATGAGGTATGCTGAGCTGCCTGGGCTATGCTACATTGTGCTCTCTTATTTAAGCACCAGCCAATTAAGTCAAACATCATTCATTGCAGCAGGCACACTTCCTAGCCGACCACAGATGTAATTAGCAACAGATGAGGTTCACATACCATTGGCTCATGTCCGCAGCAACAAAACTAGGTGCCTTCAACTGACAACTGGTGCCTTCAGTTGACAACTGAATCTAACTACCACAGTGGTATATCCATGCAATGGGATATTATGCATCAGTAAGATAAAATAAGGTCCCAAAGAATATGACAATGTGTATGAACCTTGAGGACATGATGCTGAGTGAAATAAGTCTGACACAAAATGACAGATACCATATGATTTCTATTGTGACTCTGGCAATCTCAGAGGTTGCACTGTAGAATATAGCAGACCTAGAGGTACACAAAGATAGAGATGAGGGAAAGGCTACCCCATGAGGATGAACTTAAATTCAAAGGAACAGATAGAAGTGATGGTAACTAATTAGTGGGGTTATAAATAGCATTGTCATATTGAAGGTGAATATGGTTGAAAGGGGATGTATAGTGACATGTATCCCACTGATTAAATCTATAATTTTAAATAAGTTCTTGCATGAACTATTTCAAAGGTTTGATATTGGACAGAGTCAACAGCAGAAGGGTATAGGGAGAAAGCTAAAAGTGCACGAATGATATGGCCAATAGTTAATAGGAAGGCATCAACAGAACTACAGCACTACCAGGGGCAACTAATTGGGAGAAAGGGACAAGTGATAAAGAGTAGTTTTGATTTGATATTCAGTGATGCTGTGTTTGTCAGTTCTTTTTTGCTATGAAACAATGAAAATTGTCTAAAATTGAGAATGCTGCTGATTGTACAACCAAGTGAGGATACTGAAAGTCATGGTTTGTTTATTTTGGACACTATCCATGATGCCTAATAGATGGAGGGAGCTGAAGGGTACAATGACTGAAAAGCAAAATGGTGAACTGCAATACATTTATATGACAGAATATGGTGTGACTAAAAAAGAAAGGACATCAGAAGGCACACAATGAACTAAATGAACCTTAGGGACAATGTGTTGTACAAAACAAGCCAGAAACAAATGAATAAATATGCTAACACCTCTTTCAGAAAATATAAGAAAACTGGAGCCTAGATTAAGAAGCCCTCATAGCAGCCAGACTTAGTCTGAAGTTGTAAGTGCATTTCTAGATTCTGCTACACTGAGCTATAGGTATATCAGATGGTATTTCCCTGGGACTTTGAGTAACTCTGTGAGACATAAGATGAAGAAATGGAGTGCTGCAAGCTTGAAATATAATATAGTTATATACAATAACAGTTAAAGTAACTGAAAAAGAGACCAGGCTGCCACTAGAGATAAAAACAAAGCCATTCTGGCTGGGACTAAGGTAACTAAGAATACAGGGTAAAAGATGATAGTGTATGTACTGTATAGCTTCACCTACTGTATGAGACAAAAGACAGAGAGGTTTATTATGTCTAGAACCTAAATTTTCTGTTACACACAATCTAAACCAACCTGTCTGGATAGCTCATCTAAACAACCCAAATTCTTGGAGTCCAGCATGGGAACAGAGCTTGTAGTTTTGTATAGCTTAAAGTAATGCCAGGATACATCTCAGACTATGGTGGGCTGATATCTAAAAAGTATTGGTAGAGTCCCTTTAGGGTCTGAAGGGAAAAAAACTATTAAATGTTCCCATCTGGGAAACCCTGGGTACCCTCTAATGATTGGGGACTCCCAAGAAAATAGGTCAAGCCCTAGATTTCAAGGCTTGCCCTGATGAAACCTATTTCTGTAGTGGAGAAGCTAAGACTACTTATAATGAGGTCTAAGAATTGCTTCCAGGTAACCTCTTTTGTTGCTTAGATGTGGCCTTTCTCTCCCTAAGCCAAGTTCTGCAAGGAAAATCATTACTCTTCCACCTATATGGGATATGACATTTAGGGGTGAAAGTCTCCCTGACAACATAGGGCTTGACTCCCAGAGGTAAGTCTGGCCCAGGCACCATGGGATCAACAATGCTTTCCTGACCAAAAGAGGGAAAAAAGTGTAAAAAATAAGGTGTCAGTGTCTAAGACAAGATCAAATAGAGTCAAAAGGATATTCTGGAGTCTACTCTTATGCAAGCTTCAGTTAAATAATGCTAATTGCTATGGTTCGCTAAACCCCAACTCCCCAAACTGCAGTAGTTCTGATAGTTTTATAGCTTTAAAAGATGGGCAGGTTTTAAGATGAGCACAGATGATGTAAGATGGCCCAGATGATGTGATTACATATGATTTCATTATTGAGCATGTGCAGATTGGTTACATACTTAGTCACAGAACGTATGTAAGAAAATGGCAACCTTAATATGAGGATGGATGTGATTTTTAGTGTTATAATGAGGTATAAGTGACTTATAAAGTCTAAGCTACTGCTCAAGCCAGGCAGGCCCACTTTGGTTATATCCAATTTAGGTTATCAAGCAAACTTTGGACTTGGGGTGGGTTAGTTCTGGGCTGACCTAAGACCTTTCATTAATAAACATTAGGGGCTATCTTTAGCGATCACAAGATTCTAAAGCAAAAAAAAAAGATAAATGTGTATAAGTGAACATTAATCACAACTTGTTTATACTCACAAGGGCACAAGATAAAGGCTATACAATCATTATCAGAAATCAAGGCAGCTGGATTACAGTTCAAAGATTTCAGGTATTTCCCTCTGTCTTATATACCAGAAAATAAAAAGGAATATCTATATAATGATTCACTAATCATAATCATCTCTTTAATCATAATTCTCAGTTACAACTCCTCTTTCTCATTTGATAATTTTCTCTAAATCTTGAGGGATAGCTGGGTGATAATGCTTCTCACTTCTTCATGGTGAAAAGGGACATTGTCATTAAGAGGCAGAAGAGTTGGAGTCTGATTTAGTTTTAAGTATTTAACAGTTGCTGTACAGAGTAATGTTGATTTTCAGAGCTGAATAACTAACTCTGAGTCTCAAGAGTCACACAGATACTTAAAATTCTAAGGAACTACTAGGTTATAGTAAAAGCAAAGCATTTCAGAATTTAGAAATAACAGTTAAAGCCTACAATTCTCTTATAAGCATCTTAAAATGAAACTACTTTCAGAAATAAAAAACATTTGACAGTTGTCTTATAGTGACAAACCATATCAGAGGTTTTGTTCTATTTCACCTTTACACATTTGCCAGAGTTATATTAACATAAAATGTAATTTATATATTTGTTCTGCCTCTCTTTTAAAGTCTTTCCTTGTTGCGGATGAAGTTCTGATTTATAGCCGAATATATATACTTTTACAGAAGTATTAGAGCAAAGCAGTGTAACTGACAAGTAAATTTGACTGTTTCTTTAACCTGTAGCCTTTTTCTAAGAATAAGTAAAACCATGACTAATAACATTATACCACTGTTTGACATCATACAGAGTAGCATCAGGATATGTCATGAACAGTGAGAGCATTGTCAATCTGTAGGACAATCTTTAAATATATGAGTAACATTTTATACATAAAAATTTAGTTAGCAAACAGGATAGAAGATCCCTTTTGACCACTGTAATACCTCTTAAACACCTCCTATGCAATATGTTAAACTATTTTAGCACCTTGCTTTCATAAGATGAAAGAACAAAGCATTCGTAACAGTTTTTCCCTTAAAAGTGAGAAGACTTGTCTTCTGAAATAAAGGAAGATAAGGCTAACATGAATATTAACAAGGATATTATTTTAATGATGTAGAATCTTTGTCTTCTAGACAAAGTACTCAGATGATTAAGAAATGCCTTTTAAAAAAACTTTTCATTAAGAATAGACTAACGGGCAGGCCACGGTGGCTCAGCAGGCAAGAATGCTTGCCTGCCATGCCAGAGGACCCAGGTTTGAGTCCCAGTGCCTGCCCATGTAAAAAGAAAAAAAGAAAAAAAAGAAAAGACTAACAATTTACATTATTTTAATATTTTAATGGAGAGAAAACTAAGCTTTAGTTTTATATGAATATACAGTTTGACACAAAAGTCTTTTTAAAAATATTATAAACAGGCTTATCAAATTTTTGGTCAGCATTTACTATGAAAGACAGAAATTACTTTTATAAACCTTTTACAATTTTCCATATTTATTCAGTGGTTGTAGTCAGGTACAAATAAAAATTATTTTCACTGGAAAATATGATCATTTTAGTATAAAAATAATAAAGATACTATCTATCCCACTTATAGTCTTTATTTAGTCAGACTACATATGATCAAATATAAATTTGATAATAAATACACATGCATACTTCCTTCCCATAACAGTATGCATGAAGGGGAGAAGAGACAGAGATACTAGAAATTAATGGAAAAAAGAAGAAATTTATGATTGGGTTTGGAACACAGCCAGGCATTTATATACTTTATACTCAAAACACACAAATGATTACTTTACAATATGCATAAAATTTCCCAGTCCAATCCAGCACTCCCATCAAAGGTCAGAAAAGCTCCAAGTTTGAAATATAATCAGCTTTAAATTGTTAAGGAGATAGTCAAGGAATTTATATCCAGAAAAAAACCCTCAAACCTTTTCAACATTATTCTCAAGTGGGAAATAATACCAGGAATATGTTAGTTTACCAAACTAACTTATGGCTTCTAAAAAAGTAGGTCAGAGCTTTATTTATTTACATGTTCCTTCCTTATTTAAAGGTCTTTAAAAAGTCATCTTTTCTATGAAGTTTTTTTTTTAGGCTATTTTTTACTGCTTTTTAAATTTTTTCAGGCTTCTATTCCTCTATTATTACTGTCTTATATTATGTCCTAGAACACAAATATTCTAACTAAAATATAAACTCTTTGGAGTTAAGAATTATGTCTTCTCTATTCATGGCAGCATTTACTAACAAAAAATACTGATTGACATTAACAAAGCCACTACAAATTCAAAATCTCCTACAAACTGAGGTAACAAATGGCACAGTAACTAAAATGAAAGATTCTTTGAAATCCAGGTAACAAAGTTTATAAAACATCTCATTATATCTCTTTCTACATTTAACTGATTTCTTAAATAGGATTTATGAATTTGGGGAATTTACTTATAATTCTACTTCATTTTATCAGTAAGCTTGTATAAATTTAGGGAGAACATGCCTAAGCAGAAGAAAATTGTGTTTGTTCAATTAAAAAATTCATTATACAATCAATTTTAACCTTTCACAGGAGGTTAAAAAAAGTTGTATTTTCATAATATCCTAAAATTATAAACAACCTTAAAGTATATTGACTATCAAGTTCTGGAAAATATACTGTAATTGTTTATTTTTCCTAAGCCTGAATCCAGGAAAAACTTTTCCATATTTTTTAAAGACCTTTCATTTTACTTACTGAAATTTGGTAATTAGATTTTATTCAGCTACTCCAATCCCAAAACTATTCAGTTTTTAATTTGATCTGAATACTGCAGTTACCATTGCAAAGGTATTACAAACATGGCCTGATCTGTAGCATTTTCTATGTTTACCATTTCTAATCTCCTGGCTGAGTAGAAAAGAATTCTAAAAACACCTCCCTATCTTTCTGTACCTTGCCTTTTCTTCAAGGCTGCCTTAGATGCTTAGGCCTTAGGGGCAGGGAGAGGTGGGACAGAAAGAATGAAGCCTGGCTTGTTGAACTTGGATTTAGAAATTTTAATCAAGGCCATGGAATTATTAGCTCTATTTCACTTAAAGCTGACAGGGACAATTGGATATGGTCTTTGCCTTTGCCAGAGGCAACCCTCTGGCAACCTCTTTGTGGCTTCAGGGAAACTCCAGGGCAGTTTCCTACTGATGTCCAGGTTTGCTTACACTAATTACATAACTAAGGTTTTGAACCTTGCTACCCAGAGAGTTTTTTTTTCTTTTTTACTTCAGAAGTACTCATTTATATATTTATATAACATCACCTATCTTTATTTTTAAACAGCTCAAACAGAGTTTTTAGGAATTTTTTATTAATTTGCTATTACCAGCTGGAGGTATGAGAATATATATTGGACAGACAGACACAAATAGAAATTTAATTATACAAGAAACAGAAACCCAGAAATACTTTTGAAAGGGACAAATAAAGGTTTGAACATACATTCTCTCATCCCATTTCTGGTCTTTTGGTGATACCTTTAACTGCAATATTTTTAACTTTAGCAGTAATGGTAGTATCTTTCCATGGACCCGTTCTAAGGCCATTTCTCAGATTATGTTACAGAAATAAACCCTTTTTCTCATAGACTCATAACTAAAATCTTTCCAATTTTCAATATAGCCCAAAGGTTCCCTTTTTTTAAGTATTTCTGTAATGAATAACCAATCAGGAACATTTAAACAATGCAAATGCAGGAACATACAAATTTAAACAGACACACAGCATTTAGTATAATTAAGCAACATGCCAATTAATAACTAAATCGAACATACCAACTAACAATTAAACAGGCATTAAATGTTTAACACACAGATTAACAATTAAACAGGCATTAAACACTTACTATACATAGGTACGTGGCTAGCACTTAAACAGGCCTACATAACTTCATTGGACACTAATTAATTGTTGATTACTTATTTTCCAAGTAATTTCAACAGGCAAATTTAGATGAGAGCTTCAAATCCTGTACAGTTTGGTACCCAGAAAACAGAAAGGTGTAGAGATTAGAGCAAAGGAGATCATTCTGGAAGGAGGACCTTAAAGCCAGGTCCAAGGGGACTCAAATCACTTTATTAACTCCTCAATCTACTTTTATCCTGATGGCCTACCCAGCCAATTGTATGTCCAGAGTTGGAACTGGAAGCAGTTTCTCTTAGAAACTTCTTAAGGTGCTGTTTTAGTTTGAAAGCTGCTGAAATGCAATATACCAGAAACAGAACAGTTTTTAAAAAGAGGAATTTATTAAGTTGCAAGTTTATAATAAGACCACGAAAATGTTCATATTAAGGCACCAGGGAAAGATACCTTGGTTCAAGAAGGCTGATGCAGGGTTTCTCTCACAATTGGAAAGGCACGTGGTAAGATCTGCTAGCTTTTTCTTCAATGGTTTCCCTGGGGTGCTGTCTGTTCTGTTGGCTCTATCAGTTCTGGTGGCTCTCAAGCTTTTTCCAAAATGGTTCCCTCTTAAAGGGCTCAGTAAGCAACCCCACCTTGAATAGGTGGAGACACATCTCTGTGGAAACCATCTTATCAAAAGTTACCATCCAGAATTAGGTGAGTCATATCGCCAAGGAAACAATAAAAAAAATTCCACCCAGCAATACTGAATGAGGGCTAAAGGGCATGGCTTTTCTGGGGCATATAATACCTTCATACCAGCATAGCCATCAAAAGGTGAGGAGTTCTGGCAGAACAGAGAAAACTGGTTGCTGAGTCTCTAAACTAAAGTACTTCTTGTGGCTGTAAAAGGCTTGATTTCTGCTCTTACCTGTACTACCAAGGCCTCAGAACCTTTGGCAGATGGTCTCCTTGCTTCTTAGGAATTTTTGGTTCCACCAGAGTCACCAAATTGTTACTGGACAAAAGCAGAGGATTCTTTTGCCCATGCATTCAAATGATCAATTCCTGAGACACCTGGGCTTGAAATAGAAAAAAAGTTTATTGTGAAGCACAAGGCAGAAGATCACATGCCCTATTGGCCCTCAAATCTGTGTCCCAGCAGTTACTCTGTGCTGGCTTGAAAGGATGTATGTCCCCTAGAAAAGCCATGTTTTAATCTAAATCCCATTTCATAAAGGCAGAATAATCCCTATTCAATACTATACGTTTGAAACTGTAATTAGATCATCTCCCTGGAGATGTAATCCAATCAAGAGTGGGTGTTAAGCTGAATTGGGGGAAATGTGTCTCCACCAATTTGCATGGGTCTTGATAAGTTTCTGGAATCCTATAAAAGAGGAAACATTTTGGAGAATGAAGGAGATTCTGAGAAGGCAGAGAACAATGCAGCCATGAGAAGTAGAGTCCACCAGCCAGTGACCTTTGGAGATGAAAAAGGAAAATGCCTCCTGGGGATCTTCATGAAACAGGAAGCCAGGAGAGAAAGCTAGCAGATGGTGCCTTGCTCACCATGTGCCCTTCCAGCCAAAAGAGAAACTGTGACTGTGTTTGCCATGTGCCTTCTCACTTGAGAGAGGAACCCTGAACTTCATTGGAGCTTCTTGAACCAAGGTATCTTTCCCTGGATGCCTTTGATTGGACATTTCTATAGACCTGTTGTAATTAGGACATTTTCCCAGCCTTAGAACTGTAAACTAGCAACTTATTAAATTTCCCCCTCTTTAAAAGCCATTCCATTTCTGTTATATTGCATTCTGGCAGCTAACAAACTAGAACAAACTCTGATAGTTTTATAGCACTAAAAGGTGGGCAGATCCTCCAGAGCAGCTAGTGAATAGCCATGAACTGTACAGAATAACTGCTGGGGGGACGTCAGTGACCAGGCACAGATCATAAGCCAGTATGGAATGGGTGGAGCAGCTGAGATCCCACACAAAACTCTGTCTCCCAAGCTGTAGCGGCTGGTACCTCTCCCCTATGGGCACAGGGGAAAGGAAACAGACTTTACTAGTAGTAAGGAGTTAGCTCAACCAAGTTCCAATTATGGAATTAATTAATAAATTCTGACTACTGAAAACAGGCCCCAAGCAAAGATAAACCAAAAGTAAGCACTAAAGGAACCAGGAGTTTTTGCTCTGGTGTGTGTGTGTGTGGGGGGGGGGCAGGGAAGAGGATTTTGTGTTGGTCAGCACAAAATACTGGAAAAGAGCTGGTCCCCAAGAAAAGGGGGCATCATGGAGTTTGGGAACACATAGAGACATGTACCAACTCCAGCTTTTGTTTGGCAAACCTGGGGAGTAGGGATCCAGCTCAGAAAAGGCTCTTTTCTTTCAACTTCTTAAAAGCTCATTAGAACTGTGAGCACTCTAAGAATCAAGCACTGGGCGGCTGCCGTGGCTCAGCAGGCAGAGCTCTGACCTGCCATGCTGGAGGTCTGGAGTTCGATCCCTGGTGCCTCCTGCCCATATGCACATTAAAAAAAAAAAAAAAAAAAGAATCAAACACTACCCCAGCAAGGGCACAATTAAGGCATGTCTGAGAGACAAAGTAAATAGGTGGACCATTCCCTAAAAGGAGTATCTTCCCCAAGAAAAGAGGCGTGGGACCTAGCTCATGTGTAGGCCCTCCTTCAATGACTTCAGGCCCCAGGGGCTGGAAAACAGAATCAATCAAACCTGCCTACAGCTCAGCCTTGGTCTCAACCACCCCCCTGGCCGGGAGAGGCTGCTGAAATTAAAAGCACCACATCACTACACTAGTGGGAAGCTGTAGGCACACAAGTACTACATGCTGGGCAGAATAGGAAAATCACAGGGTCTAGAGACTTCATAGGAAAGACTGACAATCTGCTGAGTCACACCCTCAAGGAAACTTGATACTAGCTATTCTTTCCTCCTGAGATGTGGGCCTGTTGGTCTTAGAAAATCTGACTGGGCTCAATCATATCTGAGGAGCCCCTCCTTGAAAAAAAAAAAAGCTCCATATAGGCAAGGCAAGAAACAGAAAAACCAGAGCTGAAAAATTCTATCAATTAAATAGAACCTAAGCAAGAGGTCTAGAATAAATTGAACTGAACTCCAAAGAACAGATAGAGAACAAAGCCATCTAACAAGAAAACCCTAGGTAAAAGAGTAAACACAACCGTCAGAATAAACTACTTAAAGAAATCAAATGACTAGAAGCCAGCAAAAAATAATTAGTCATACTAGGAAAGTTGAAAATATGGCCCAGTCAAAGGAACAAACCAACACTTCAAATGAGATACAGGACTTGAAACAACTAATTCAGGATGTTCAAAAAGACACGAAAAAAGCTCATCAAAAATCAAATCAATGAGCTGAGGAAGGATATAAAGAAAGCATTGGGAGAACATAAAGAAGAACTTGAAAGCTTGAAAAAACAAATCACAGAACTTATGAGAACAAAAGGCACAATAGAAAAGATGGAAAACACAATGGAGATCTACAATAGCAGATTTGAAAGGGCAGAAGAAAGTATTAGTGCATGAGAGGAGAGAGCATCTGAAATTCTACACACAAAAGAAAAGATACGGAAAAGAATAGAACAATATGAGCAAGGTCTCAGGGAACTGACTGACAACATGAAGTGCACAAATATATATGTTAGGTGTGTCCCAGAAGGAGAAGAAAAGAGAAAAGGGGCAGAAAGACTAATGGAGGAAATCACCACTGAAAAATTTCCCATCTCTTATGAAAGACATAAAATTACAGATCTAGGAAGTACAGCATACCCCAAACAGAATAGATCAAAATAGACAAACTCCAAGACACTTAACTAATCAGATTATCAAATGTTAAAGACAAAGAAGGAATTTTGAAAGCAGCAAGAGAAAAGCAATCCATCACATACAAGGGAAGCTCAATAAGACTATGTGTGGATGTCTTAGCAGAAACCATAGAGGTGAAAAGGCAGTGGTATGATATGTTTTAAGCTTCTGAAAAAGAAAAACTTCCAACCAAGAATTCTATACTCAGCAAAACTGTCATTCAGAAACCAGGGGGAGATTAAAAAATTTTCAGAGAAACTGTTACTGAGAATTTGTGAGTAAGACACCAACTCTATAAGTAATACTAAAGGGAAAACTACAGGCATCTAGGAAAAGACTGGAGAAAGAAGTCTGGAGAAGAGGATAGAAATGAAGACTACTGATAAAGGTAAAAAAACAAAAGAGAAAAAAATAGATATGACATATAAAATCCAAAAGACAATATGGTAGAAGAATAACATTATGTGTTAATGTATTAAACTCCATATAAAAATACATAGACTGGCAGAATGGATTAAAAAACAGGACCCATCTATGTGCTGTCTACAGGAGATTCACTTTAAACTCAAGGACAAAAATAGGTAGAAAGTGAAAGGTTGGAAAAGATATTTGTTGCAAACAACGATCAGAAAAGAGCAGGCATAGTTATGCCAATATTTGACAAATTATACTTCAAATGTAAAACAATTAAAAGAGACAAAGAAAGACACTACATATTAATAAAAGGAACAATTCAACAAGAAGACATAGAAATTATTGCTCCAAAATATATGAGGCAAGCACTGACCACACAGCAGGGAGAAGTAGACACCTCTACTGTAATAGTTGGAGACTTCAATTCCCCACTCTTATCAATGGATAGAACATCTAGTCAAAAGATCAATAAGGAAACAGATTTTTAATAATACAATAAATGAACTAGACTTAACAGGCATTTACAGAACATTACACCCCATAACAGCAGGACATATATTTTCTCCAGTGCTCATGGATCATTCTTAAGGACAGACCATATGCTGGGTCACAAAGCAAGACTCAATAAATTAAAAAAGATGGAAATTATACAAAATACTTTCTCAAATCATAATGTAATGAAGCTGGAAATTAATAACAGGCAGAGGGCCAGAAAATTCACAAATATATGGAGGCTACTGTTAAATAACCAGTGGGTCAAGGAAGAACTTACAAAAGAAATCAATAAATACCTTGAGGCAAATGAAAATGAAAACACAATATATCAAAATTTATGAGATGCACAAAGGCGGTGCTGATAGGGAAATTTACTGCTTTAAATGCCTATATTAAAAAACAAGAAAGAGCAAAAATTGAGGAATTAACTGTCCACATGGAAGGACTAGAGAAAAACAGGTAGAGAAAAACTATCCCCAAAGCAAA
>PVIY010058757.1:0-12330 GCA_004026745.1 Myrmecophaga tridactyla | reverse complement strand
TCCCTCCTGATGGATTTCCTTCCTGGGGGGCTGGCTGCAGCTAAGGTGACGCTCGAGGCTGATGGGAAATTCAGTTCAGGCTGTGCATTCCCCAGCCCCGAGACGGGCTCGCACAGATAACGAGGTGTCCCTGTTTGGGGACTTAAGGCGAACGCCCGGAGGCCTGTGGACGTGCAGTCACAGGGACAATGCCAACCACGGCCGATGTCTGCGGATGCCCGGCAGGACAAGGAGAGGGGCATGCAGGTGTCAGAGGGAGCTGAGGTTTCAGCCTTAGGGCCTGCCTGGCTCTGGGCTCTACCCGGATGCCCTTTCTGTGCCTGGGGACCGGCCCCCAGGGAAGACCCCTCAGGGGTCTCGCCTGCACCGGCCTGTCCCTCCGGCAGCTGCGGGAGGATCCCCTGGGGCCGCTTACCTTCCCGCCCCTTCCCAGCGCCGCCCATGCTCCTGAGCTACCAGCGTGTCTGAGCCAGCTGGGAGAATGGTGTTCCGTGGGTGGGGTGACTGTGCGGGAGGCCCCCCAGCTCTCCTGATCAGGCTGCTGCACACGGGGACACCCCCACTGCGAGGGTGGAGGGGGAAGTTGGAAAGAATCCGATTCCTCCAAGGCCCCCGCGAGCTCCCTGCCTGGGCCTTCCCCGATGGCAGGGCGCTGGGAACGTGCTAACGCCTGCCCCGCGCACGTGGAGATGGCTCATTCTGCGTTCCGTGACTTCACCCACCCGGCCATTTGTCTGACACGCACAAGGTGTGAGGTGTTGGGGAGCGTGTGTCCATGCCTGTGCGTGCCGATCGGCTAAATAGATGGCCAGGGTGAAGCCTCAGGGTCACCCACCTTCTGCTTCGAGGAGCCGCCACGAAACAGTGCCAAGTCAGCACGCGGCCCCAGAGGCCTGTCTAGCCTACTTGTCCTTGACCAGAGAGAGAAAGAGAGCCACCCCCAAATCCTAACGCCGCCATCCCATCACCTCCACCAGTGCTGCCTTGTAACGAGAGAGAAGACAGCTTCCCTGTGCTGCACTGCAGGTGACCCACCTTCACTGCTCAAAAGCTTTTACCCGCTCCTGTCGTGCGAAGAGCAGGCGTCGGTGGCCCATGACCCTTAGACGGGACATCGGATTTTTCTTTGTCGCCATGAAGGCGCTGGGCTCCACGAGGACAGCCAGCACCCTCTCCTCCTCCAGACTCCAGTGCGGGCCCCCGCGGGGCCGTCTCCCTTCCCGGGACAGGAGTTGAGCTTGTGGTTAAGAGTGTGAGTGTTCTTAAGACGACGGAGTCACAGTGACACTGCAAGGGTGGCGAGGAGGCAGAGGTGGGACTCGGGGCAAACAGCTCTGCAGGCCCAAAAAGGCGTTTGCTGGGGTTTCCTGGGGCTGCCGGAGTGGAGCAGCGCCCATGGGGTGGCCTGGAGACCTGAAAACGTGGCTGTGGGCACTGGAGGTCCAGGGCCACGGGGTGGGTAGGGCCACTGTCCCTCCAGGGACCTGTTCCCGGCATCTGTCCCGGCTTCAGTGGGCGCCTGGTGTCCTTGGCTTGTGGCCGACCTCTCCCTGCATGTCCGTGTGCCTTCACCCCTTCCTATGCAGGCAGCAGCCCCCCTCGTCGCCTTAACTAATTACATCTTTCCAAAGTAGGTCACAGTTGTAGGTGCCAGGGGCTAGGGCCCCCGCTGTGTCCCCTCCACCCCACCCCGAGCAGCGGGCCAAGGCTGGTGGCCGCCCGGCTGAGCCCACCGCACTGCGCAGTCATGCCCAGGTGAGGTGCCCGCCTGTCCCCGGCCACACGTTACCCAGCAGGCACCCACGTGCCGCCGCCGGAGCTCTCATTTCCACAGCATTGCTGGGACGTCATTCACATTCCACTCACCCGCTTCATGGGTGCGATGCCAGGCCTTGGGGTATGTTCAGTGTTGGGGGGACCCCGCAGATCAATCTTCGAGCGCTGTCACCGCCCCAGAGGGAAACCCAAAGCCCGTCAGCAGTCAGCCCCGCTCCCCCAGCCCTGGCAACCCCGGGAAAGCTCCCTGCCTCCACAGATCTCCCGGTTGTGGGCACTTCGTAGAGATGGGCCCACCGCAGGCACCCAGGGTCTCCTTTCTTTTCTCGGCACGGCGTCTGCAAGGCTGTCCCGTGAGACGTGGTGTCGCGTGGCTCCGCAGCTTTTTACTAATAGAATCACTGATGGGCTCACTTTCTTAGTGTCTCTCTTTCTCCACTAGAGTGTAAGGCCCATGACATCAGGGAGTTTACTTGTCTTATATATGTTATTTCCTATGTAACTTGGGGGAAAAAATTCCCAAGTGAGGGTTGCGCCCAGCCATTTATTAACCCCCTGAAACCGAGTAAAATGTTTCTTGCAAATGTTGCAGCTGCTACCAAATTCAGTGTTATTCTAGAATGTTTTTTAAAGCGTTTTTTATTGAGATATATCACACATCATGTAATCTGTCCTAAGTGTACAATCAGTAGTTCACAGTATCATTGCTTAATTCTGATTCATCACCACAATCAATTTTAGAACATTTTCATTACTTAAAAAAAAAAAAAAAAAGACAAAAGCACCCCCTAACACATCCACGCCCCTTATCCCCCCTGCTATTGACCCTTAGCATTGCTGTGGTATGTTTGTTCCTGTTGATAAAAAATTATTAAAATATTACTATTAACTATAGGCCAAAGTTTACAGTAGATGAACTTTTCTCATATGCCTCTCTATTTTAAATTTTTTAGCGTGAAAAATAACATACAGACAAAACAGCAATACATTTCCAAGCATACCACAAGAATTAGTTGTAGAACAGATTTCAGAATTTGGTATGGATTACAGTTCCACAGTTTTAGGTTTTTCTTTCTAGCTGCTCCAAGATACTGGCAACTAAAAGAAATATCAATCTAGTGACTCAGCAGCCACACTCGTGTTAAATCCTGTCTCTTCTGTTAAAACTCGGCCTTCTCCTTTGATCTTGCTCCCACTCTTTAGAGGTATTTCTGTTATACCCATCCTAACTTTTCCATATTGGAAAGAGCTGTCGATAATATGGAATAGGGGATGGAACCCCCGGGGTTTCAGGACTTATCTGGCCTAGGAACCCATCTGGAGGTTGTAGGTTTCTGGAAAGTAATCGTGCTGCCTGGAACCTTTGTAGAACCTCAGATAGAGCCCTAGGTGTTCCTTAGGGTTGGGGGGAATGGTCTTGACTGGGGTTCGGCAGACCGTAATAAATAGCCATATCTAGCTGGAGCTTGCATTAGTGTAGCCTCCAGAGTAGCCTCTTGACTCTATTTGAACTCTCTCAGCCACTGATACCTTATTTGTTACACTTCTTTCCCCTCTTTTGCACAGGAGGGCATTGTCCATTCCACACGCCAGCACCAGACTCATCCCTAGGAGTCACACCCCACAGTGCCAGGGAACTTCACCCCTGGATGTCATGCCCCACATAGGGGGAGGGCAGGGGTTTCACTTGCAGAGTCGTTGGGCTTTGAGAGAGTGAGGCCACATCTGAGCAACAAAAGAGGCCCTCTAGAAGTAACTCTTAGACATATGTACAGATAGGCTAAGCTTCTCCGCTACCTACATAAGCTTCACTAGAGTAAGCCTCGAGTTCAAGGGCTTGGCCTATTGACTTGGGTGTCCCTAATGTTTGAGACAATATCAGGGATTTCCCTGTTGGTAAAGCTTAATAGTTCCAGATATTTTCTCCCATCCCTCAAGGAACTTTGCCAATACTTTTTAATTATTTGCTCAACATATCCTGGAATGTATCTGGGTATTAAGCTTTACAGAATTTCAACCCATTCTGGGAATGGGTTGGGTTTGTGTTGTTTAGATGATCTATCCAGGCAGATATGCTACAGAAAATTTAGGTTTCGGACAAAGTAAGTTTCTCTTCCTTTGGTTTCATAGAGTAGGTGAAGTTCTACAATACAGTGTCCTCTTTACCCCTGGGTTCTCGTTCACCTTAGTCCCAACCAGATTGGCTTCGTTCTTACCTCTGATCGAAGCCTGTTCTCTTTTTCAATTTCTTTAATAGTTGTTGTGCGTAGCAATGCTGACTTTCAGAGCTGCAGAGCTCCTATTTTGAGCCTCAGGTGTCACACAGGCAGCCGAAGTTCCAGAGAGATACCGGATTATGCATGTATAGCCCAGCCTCTCAAAATCTGAAAATATCAGTTATAGCTCCGGAGTAAATGTGACTGCTATAAAAGCTTCGTCTAGGCCCTCGTTTTCTTGTAAGTATTTTCTAAATGAGACCATACAATATTTGGTCTTGTTTTTGGCTGATCTTACATCACATATGGTCCCCCAGGTTCATTCACCTCATTGGCAGGCCTCACGACTGTTCCTTTTGGTAGCAGCACAGCATTCGATCACATGGTAGGCCCCTCTATTATTAACTCCTTGTAGTAGCGTTGCACATTTGTTCTAGTTCATGAAAGAGTATTTTTATGTTTGTACTGTTAATGAGTCATCATCTCAAAATTCACTGTTTTGCTCCCATGCTTTCTCCTCTAGCTTTCTTCCTAAGGGACGTACTCGACTCTAAACTCTCCTTTCAACAGCAGTCACTCCTGTGATTCAGCACTGTTAATTACACCGACCTTATTGTGCGACCATCACCTCTGTCCATTTCTAAACATTTAAACTCAACCTCGTTAACAATTGTGCACACAGTAAGCATCTGTTCCCCATTCTCTACCTTTATTCTATTTCCTGGTAACCCATATTCTACGTTGTAACTCTGAGTTTTCTTATTATAATTAGCTCATCATAGTTCATAAAATATTTGTCCTTTTGCCTCTGACTGATTTCAGTCAACATAATGTCCTCAAGTTTCATCTCTGTTGTCACATGCTTCAGAACTTCATTCCTTCTTACTGCTGGATGATATTCTCCAGAAGCGCAGACCACATTTTGTTGATCTAGCCATCGGTTCACAGGCATGGTTGTTTCCATCTTTTAGCAACTCTAAATAGCGCTGCTATTAACATCAGTGTGCAAATGTCTGTTTGCAGCCCTGCTCTCAGCTCCTCTGAGTATATACTGAGTAGTGGGATTGCTGAATTCTTTTTTGACAACTCTATACTTGGGTTCCTGAGGAGCTGCCAAGCCATATTCCACAGCAGCCGTACCATTTTACATTCCCACCAGCAGTGAATACGTGTTCCCGTTTCTCCACAAGCTCTCCAACACTTGTAGTTTCCTGTTTATTTAATAGTGGCCATTTCTAATAGCTGTGAAATATCACATTCTAGTTTTGATTTGCATTTTCCTAATACCTAGTGGTGTTGAGCATCTTTTCATGTGCTTTTTAGCCATTTCTGTTTCCTCTTTGGAAAACTGTCTGTTCAAGTCTTTTACCCATTTTTTAGTTGGATTGTCTTTTTATTATTGATTGGTAGGGTTTCTTTATATATTCTTGATACTAAGCCCTTATCAGATATGTGGTTTCCCAATATTTTCACCCATTGCATAGGCTGCCTTTTCACCTTTTGACAAAGTCCTTACCACAAAAGTATTCCATTTTGAGGAGATCCCATTTGGCTGTTATTTCTTTCATGGCCTGTACTTTGGGTATCAAGTCAAAGAAACTTTTGCCTACCACAAGATCTTGAAGGTGCTTTCCTACATTTTCTTCTAGGAATTTTATGATCTGTATCTTAAAGTTAGGTATTTGATCCATTTTGGGTTAATTTTTGGTTAAGTTTTGAGATAGGGGTCCTCTTTCATTCTTTAGGGTTTGGATATCCAGCTCCACTAAAACCATTTTTTGAAGAGACTGTTTTGTCCCACTTGAGCGGACTTGGCTGTGTTTTTGATAATCAATTGACCATAAATTTGTGTGCCTGTTTCTGAACTCGCAGTTGAATTCCATTGATCAGTAAGTGTATCTATCTGCCAGTACCACTCTGTTTTAACGACTATAGCTTTGTAATATGCTTTGAAATCAGGCAATGTGAGTTGTCCAACTTCAATCTTCCTTTTCAAGATATTTTTGGGCATTCAGGACCCATTGCCCTTTCAAGTAAACTTGATTGACTTTTCTCTTTCTTCAAAACAGGCCTTTGGAATTTTGATGGGGTTTGCATTGAATCTCTAAATCAATTTGTGTAAAACTGACATCTTAACTGTATTTAATATTCTAATCCATGAACATGAAATGTCTTTCCATTTATTTAGGTTTCATTTGATATATATATGTATGTATACACACATATACATACTTTTTTTTTTTTTTTTAGTATTTGTTTGTATTTTCTGTGTACAGGTCCTTCACATCATTGGTTAAGTTTATCCCAAGATATTTGCTTCTTTTAGTTGCTATTGTGAGTGGATTTTTCCTTTCTTGATTATTTCCTCAGATAGCTCATTATTAGTGTATAGAAACACTACTGATTTCTGCTTGTTGATCTTGTATCCTTCCCCTTTGCTGAACTCATTTATTAGCCCCAGTAGCTTTTTCATAGATTTTGGGGGAGTTTCTAAATACAGAATCATGTTATTTGCAAATAGTGAAAGTTTTACTTCTTTCCTTCTGATCTAGATGCCTTTTATTTACTTATTTTTCTCGCCTAATTGCTCTAGCTGGAACTTCTAGCATGATGCTGAATAACAGTGCTGACAGTGGGCATCCTTGTATTATTCCTAATCTTAGAGGGAAAACTTTCAATCTCTCACCCTTGAGTTTGATGTTTGCTGTGGGTTTTTCATATGTGCCCTTTATCATGTTGAAGAAGTTTCTTTTTATTCCTTTCTTTTGAAGTGTTTTATCAAGAAAGGACGCTGGATTTTGTCAAATGTTTTTTCTGTCAATATGATCGTATGGTTTTCCCCCTTGGATTTGTTAATGTTGTGTATTACATTAATTTATTTTCTTGGGTTGAACCATTCTTGCATACCTGGGATAAAACCCATATGGTTGTGGTGTATGATTCTTTCAACGTGCTGTTGAGTTCAATTTGCAATCATTGTTTGAGAAATTTTATATCTATATTCAATAGAGAAACTGGTCTGTAATTTTATTTTCTTGTATTTTTATCTAGGTTTGATATTAAGGGATGCTGGCTTCATAGAATGAGTTAGGTAGCTTCCCTGTTTAATTTTTTCGAAGAGTTTGAGCATGATTGGTATTAATTTTTCTTGGAATGTTTGCTACAGTTCACATGTGAAGCCATCTGGTCTTGGACTTTTCTTTGTTGGGAGGTTTTTTTTGATGACTAACTCATTCTTTTTACTTGTGGTAGACTCACTGAGGTCTTCTATTTCATCTATAGACAGTGTAGATTGTTCATGTGTTTCTAGGAATTTGTCCATTTCATTTTAAGTTGTCAAATTTGTTAGTTTACAGATGTTCATAATATCCTCTTATTACCTTTTTTTAATTTATGTGGGGTCAGCAGTAATGTCCCCGTCTCATTTCTGCTTTTATTTGTTTGCATTTTTCTCTTTTTATCTTTATCAGTCTAGCTAAGGATTTGTCAATTTTATTGATGTTCTTAAAGAATCAACTTTTGCCTTTGTGGCTCCTATTTTTTTTGTTCTTGATTGCATTTATTTCTGCTCTAATCTTTCTTTCCTTCTGCTCGTTTTGGGATTAGTTTTTTTTTTTTTTCTTTTTTCCTCCAGGTATGCAGTTAGGTATTTGCCATTTATGGGCTCTAAATTTCCCTCTCAGTATTGCCTTTGCTGCATCCCATAAATTTTGATACATTGTGTTCTCATTTTCATTTGTCTCAAAATATGAACAGATTTCTCTTGCAATTCCTTCTTTGACCCATCAGTTAAGAGTGTATTTTTAATCCTCCATGTATTGTATTTGTGAATCTACCTGTTCTCTGCCTGTTTTTGAGTTCTGGCTTAATTCCATTATGGTCAGAGAAGATGCTTTGTATAATTTCAATCTTTCAAAATTCATTGAGTCTTATTTTCTGGCCCATCATGTGTTCTATCCTGGAGAATGATCAATAGGCACTTGAGAAGAATGTATAACCTGTTGTTTTGGGGAGCAGTGTTCTCTGATGTTTGTTAGGTTTAGTTCATTTATCACTTTATTCAAGATCTTTGTTTCCTAATTGATCCTCTGTTCTATCTATCAATGAAAGTGGTGTATTCAAATTTCCAACTACTACTGTAGAACTATCTATTTCTCTCTTCTGTTTTGCCTCATGTACTCTGGGGTACCCTGGTTAGGTGCATGACTATTTCATTGTTATTTCTTCTTGGTGGAGTGCTTGTCTTATTAATATATAATGTCCTTTCTTGCCTTGTATAATATTTTTGTATTTAAAATTTATTTTGTCTGATATTTGCATACCTACCCCACCTCCATTTTAGTTATCATAGGCATGGAAAATCTTTTTCCAGTCTTTCACTTTCAACTTATTTGTATCCTTGGGTCTAAGGTAAACAACACATAGATGGATCATAATTATTTCTTAAAAATGTATATTGATAAAACTTAACATAAACATACAAACATTCTTAACTTACAAACATTCCATATATGGTGTACAATTAGCGGCTCACAGTATCATCACATAGTTGTGTATTCAATCATCATGATCATTTTTTTGATCACTTGCACCATTCCAGAAAAAGAAATAAAAAAGAAAAAACTCGTACATACCATACCCCTTACCCCTCCCTCATAATTTTTAATCTATTCTGCCAATCTGAAACTTTTGAAGAAAAATAGGGAGCGTGTCATGAATTTGCATGTCATCATCGCGCAGGGGCCAGGCTAATTTTCTCTGTATTGTTCCAGTTTTAGTCCTGGTGCCACTGGAGCAAGCATTGCTTGACAATTAATTGCAGCATCCCTTTATTTAGAACTGAGCCTTCTACATAGTGAGAGCATTTCTTGGATGAATGAGTGAGCTGAGAAACTGCTTTGCTTCCTCTCCTCATTTAAAAAGAATGCCGAGTGCAAATATGAAGAATTGGACAGCTCACCAGATGCTCAGCTTGTCTGTCCCGTGGGGTGGCATAGAATGTCGGTGTCATGTGGCAGAAGAATAAGGACTCGAGGGTTCAATTGGTTCCAGGCTTTAGCAAAGCAAGGCTCTTTTTGCTCTTGAGTGACAAAAAATTCCTGTTTTACTTCTGGCAGAATGGAAAAAATTGACATTGGAAGACAAGGAAAATGTGCTTATCTGGTAACAAAGAATGGTTTTGCATCAGGTGCAAAATGCTCCTGTGGCTCCATGGATGACTCGGTATCTAAGTGTGCATCAGTGCAAATGGCGGGCCGCGCTCTGTGCCGCCTCCTTGTGCATTTACGTGAATTCCAGGGCCCGGGGTGGGGATGGATTACAAGGTTATTTCAACCTGCTACACCATAAACCTTGACAGAGTCTTTCATTTGAAGAAAAAAATGCCCTTCATTGTCAAAACTCGCCCTTGGGGGTGGTGGGGGCGGCCTGCACTGTGGTTCTGAGGCCTCCACGTGTCTGGAAAAGTCCTTACTGGCGTTGTTTTATCTGGCTGGGGTTAGAGCGAGAGGCCCAGCCACAAAGTACCTGCAGATGACCCTTGCTGCAGGGTATGGCGGCATTTGAACCGCCCCTGCCCTGAGAATTGGCATCCAGCAGGGACTTTTGGCCTCTTTCCCGCCCTTGAGCAGACCTTTGGAGCTCAGAGCCAGTCTCCTAAGGGACCTTGAGCACATGGAGAGAGCAATAACTTGCAGACCTCCGGAGAGCCATGTGGGGCTCCAGAGCTGACACGCCAGTTGTGCTGGAACTTGCTGAGCGGATCTGTCGCTGCTGCTCCTCACTCACTCCCCTTGGATGCACGGTGGGGTAGGGTGACAGGAACGTGTGCCACATAAGGATCGTCTTTTCTATTATACCCACCCTAGCATGTGTGCAGTGCTTCCTCATTGTGCTGCAGCTTTCTTTTAGCCATAATGATTCCGCGTGGAATACCGCGAGGTCAGTATGCCTGCATCCACGTGACCCTATTTACACGTGCTTGCTGCCCGTCACATGGCTGCCGCAGTCAATCCCACCGTGACTCCCTTGGCTAAATGTTTAGGCCATTGACAGTAGCTCAGCACGGCAGACAGGTGGCCGAGGCCGCCCCCGAGCCCCTGCAGGCTGGCTGGGGATGGTGCCCTTCTTTCCATGGCAGCCTCCTCTGGGACGCCTAACGTCCCTCCCAGGTGTGTGCGATGAGGCCCAAACTGGGGGAATTAAAACAAGTTTATCCCCTCATTGTTTGGGGGCGGGAGTCTGAGTCCGCGGTGTCACAGGATCGTGCTCCCTCTGAGGGCTCTCTTTATTTCTGACAGTCACAGAAGTCAAAATGTTTTAATTTGCATTTTCCACCCATCTTGCATGCCCCCGAGAGTCTTGATTGTGTCGCATCCATGAGCATGTCTGCATGTGAGCGCATAGGCGTCCGCACTGAGGCACCGGTCCTCGGAGAGGTGCTCCCCAGGCCTGTGCGTCCGTGGCGGGTCCAAGGCCGTCCTTCCAAGCCGTGGGCGCGGATCCCGCGTCTGAGGAGGACGTGGTCAGGATGTGCAGGGGACGGCACGAGGTTGCAGCAGCTTCACCGGTTCTGGATTTATGTGACTCCTGGTACAATTTTGGTTTAAGGGATTTGTAGCCTCCAAAGTGTTGTTGTTGACTGAGATTTTATTGATGAGCAGAAGTCATCCCGTTCTTTTCATTTAACCTCAGTCCACATGAGTTGAAGCCCCAAATCTCAGTACTTATACAATGAGAGGGTTTGGAGCATGATGGAAACACATGCTGGATTCCAGAATCTTCCATCATTCCATCCCTGTTGGCCGCCCGTTTTTGAACATAATTCCTGAACATGTGTCCAAAATTGAGGCTGTAGGCTTAGTTCCAAAGGGCCGGGGAGCCGGGGAAGCCCCCTCACCGCACAACCCTGGGAAACACTCGGGAATCCACCCCCCCACCCCCGGGAGACCGCGTCCTGGCCAGCGCTTCCGGTCATGCGCCGTCCGGAAACCGCCGGCCTCTGGCGTCACTTCCTGTCAGCTCCTTCTGACAGGAACGTGCGTCTCAGAGCCGTCCAGCCACAGCGTCTGCTTTCCTTTTCATCCTGTTCTTCGCAGTTCCACACAAAGATAAGGTATATTTTGAGAACTTTAAATCACCCCCGACCCCACTTCCGATAACGAGGCTGAGTCTCTCAGCTCCCGGCGTCGGAACCAGGCGTCCCAACCTCGGCTGCGAATGACGCCGCTCGCCCTCCCCGCGCTGACGGGTGTGGGCCGCGCCCTGAGCCTGCCTGACCCGGCCTTGTCGGCTCCCTGCTGGCCGGCCCCTGGGGTGGCTGCCGCTCCGCTCGGCCCCTCGGCCCCGCCCTGGGACGCCACGCGCCTGTCCGCGGACACCGTCCGTGTGGCTGAGGCCCCGGGGCCGCATGGCGTCAGCCTTGAGAGCCCACTTCCTGGGCGGGTCGGGGCGTGAACACGTGGGCGTTGTGTTGGGTGCTTGAGGTTCCCACACCCTTTGGCTGCCATTCAAGGAGACCCTGGTCTCAGCAGCCCAGCTCCCAGTGGAGGGCCGTGGGTCAAGGGGTGGCAGTGAGGTCGTGGGGTGGCTATGAGGTCACAGTGAGTACCATGAGGTTATGGAATGGCTGTGAGGTTGTGGGGTGACTGTGAGGTCACAGTGAGTACCATGAGGTTATGGAATGGCTGTGAGGTTGTGGGGTGACTGTGAGGTCACAGTGAGTACCATGAGGTTATGGAATGGCTGTGAGGTTGTGGGGTGACTGTGAGGTCACAGTGAGTAACATGAGGTTATGGAATGGCTGTGAGGTCGTGGGGTAGTGGTGAGGTCCCAGGAAAGGCTGTGAACTTGTGAGAAGCACATGAGGTTATGGGGTAGCTGTGAGGTCACAAGGTGGCTGTGGGGTCACAGGCAGGGCTGTGAGGTTACAGGGTGGCTATGAGGTCACGGAGTGGCTGTGAGGTCACAGGGAGGCCTGTTAGCTTGTGAGGACATGAGGTCATAGGGGGTACCATGAGGTCAAGGAGTGGCTGTGAGATCATAGAGTGGCTGTGAGGTCATAGAGTAGCCGTGAGGTCATGGGGTGGCTGTGGGGTCACAAGGAGGGCTATGAGCCTACAGGGAAGGCTGTGAGCTTGTGAGAAGGACATGAGGTCATGGGGTGGCTGTGGGGTCACAGATGAGCTCACCAGCCAGGAGGGGCCTAGGGTGAGCCTCTTTGGCCTGAGCCTGCATTCCTGCTCCCTGCCCAGCAAGGCCAGGGCAACTCCAAAGTCCCTGCGCGGCCGACTCCATCCCACCCGACTCTGGCCCACCTGACTCTGCCCTACCCCACCTC
>PVIY010058756.1:0-12330 GCA_004026745.1 Myrmecophaga tridactyla | reverse complement strand
CATCCCTAGTTAGCAAGAGCAGGGACAGGGAGCGTCTGGAGCAGTGAGTGCTGGTGACGGCATTTGCAACTCGGACCCGTGTCATGAGTCTCTGGGGGGCGCTGGGCGCAGAGAGCAGGGCGGCCCAGGGAGCCCTCCCTCCAGCCCCAGCGGCTGATGGGTTAACAAGGGACAGTCCTGCGTTCTGAACAGGGGGCGGGCATGCACAACAGCCCCAGCCCTGCCGGCAGTCGTACTGAAGGCGTACTCAGGGGTGAAGGGCCAACATGAGATTCTCTCCTGAGAATGACAGGTTTCCAGTGGGGAGAGGAGGAGAGGGAAGGCGGCTGGGAGATGCTGGTTCCCCTAAATGAAAGTTGGGATAGGGTGAGGTCACTGCTCTGGACGGAAGGAGCTGTTCACAGTGCCGCCTCCCCCAGCAGGCGGGAGAGCCGGGTGCTGCCAGGGCGGGCTGCCCTGCAGGTGGGAGCAGGTAGGGGCGAGGTGCTGGTGAGCACGTGATGAGCTGGCCACGGCAGGTTCTCCCTGGAAGGCCGGAGCGGGTGCTGGGACAGGGGTTTGGATGCCAGGGGACTGTTGTCCTTCAGGAGAGAGGGGCAGGCCGAGGTCAGGGGAGAGAATTCTGGAGTTTCCCGCCTCGGGGGTGGTGGTTCTCAGAGTGGGGCCCTGGAGGTAGCTGTTCCCTGGGGAGCTGGTCAGTGGTACAGAGCCTCTGGCGGGGTGGGGGCTGCGCGGAGAACCTGGGCTTGCTCACCTTTTCCTTGGAGAGCCGTGGCTTTCTCGGGGAGCACACAGACTCCCCGTGCTGTGGCCCACCACAGCAGACAGGGATTTCTTATTGCAGCTGTCAGTTGTTGGGGTCCTAATGCTGAGTCAGTGAGAACAGACACAGCCAGGCTGACCCCTGCTGCTCTGCTCGGGCCAGGCTTCTGTCTCGTTCAGGTCTCAGGGTGGCTGCGGGGTCCCCCGGCTGTGCCCTAACGGACCTCACCATCACCTGACCCCTCTGACCGCAGCCGGGGCTCTCGCTCTGGGCACCTCCTTAGGACTGCACCCCCACCCTGCTTGCTGTCACCTCGCTGTCCCCATGGAAGGAGACCCCACAAGGGGTCTGGCTGTCCACAGTGGGAGCGCAGCACAGACATGCTCAGGAAACATCAGAGAACACGTGCGGAGTCCCCAGCCGGAGGGGGAGCCCGTGGCTGCTTCCTGCCCACCCACAGTGGGAGGCATAGTGGGCGCCTAATAAGTGCTTTTGCAGAGAGCCAGTTCCTCTCTCCCTGGACGCAAGGCCTGGCCCGTCCCCCTGGCTCACCCCCACCGAGCTGCCGCCGCTCCTGACACCCACGCAGCCTTGGGAAGGGTGCTACTTGCCATGGCCTCCCTGGCACGGGGCACCCCAACATGACCCTCCAGGCACGGGGCACCTCGACACAGCCACCCCGGCACAGGGACACCCCGACCCAGCACTCCCAGCTCAGCACACCCTGACACGACCCTTCTGGCACAGGGACACCCCGGCATGGCACCCCTGGCTCGGGGACCCCCCCACATGGCCCTCGTCCCCGTGAGCCTGGAGCCCCCAGCTGGCTCTCTACCCTGCCCCATCCTGCAGCCCTCTCAGGCCCATTTCTCAGATGAGGAGACTGAGGCACGGGCAGCTGGCAGGACCTAAGGGTGGACTGGGTGGGCAGGGCAGGCTGCCCCACGGAGCTCCTTTCCCACGCATGCCTGGTGGCTGCTGGACTGTCGGCCCTGGGGTCTGTGCTGTCGACAAGATAGTATTGGGGGTGGGGGGTGCTTGGCAGATCTGGACGGGGGAGCCGGGTGCTGGCGTCCCTGCTGTCCGGGTCGTGGGGGCCGGTGGGGGCTGAGGCACGATGGACCTGTGTGCGTGGGGTGGGGGTCCATGGTGGAGCAGGTAGCGGGAATGGTGGATGGTGACGTGGGTGCAGGGCCTCCCGGCCCCCCTCACCTGCCTCTGTGCCGATGACTGCGCGGGGGCTTCTCGCGGGGGTCGTACCGCTGACTGCGACGGGGGCACAGCTCTGACCCGTACGCGGCAAATGCAGGAGCTCCAGGCCGTGTGGACTCCGAGGCCCAAGACCTGCCTGGAGCCCCGTGGGGGCTCCCCCCTCCCCCCGCCGATGCCGGCAGAGCCCGCGCCCTCACTGTTAGCCGGGTGGGAGGGAGAGGCTGAGAACTACGTGGGCCACAGGCCTCGCCAGGCTTCTGGAAGCTTCCTCTGCACTCGGGATAGGGCAGGGGTCTGAATGCTGCCTTCGTGGGCCTCTGCCACCTGCTTGGCCAGGCGCTCTGACCTCCTGTTCTTTCCTCCTTCATCAGTAACTGTGGGTCTGACCCTGATAGGGTCACGAATTTGGGGCCCTGGAGGGTGAGCTGTTGCAGGTAGAACTGTGTCCCCAAAAGAGACAAATGGATGGTCCCATTCCCAGCAGCTCCAACAGTGGCCTGACTTGGAGGGAGGGTCTGTGCAGATGGAGCGAGGCAGGTGAGGCTGGGCCATGTGGAACAGTGTGGAGCCATGTGGAATAGCACAGGGCCACGTGGAATAGTGTGGGGCTGCATGGAACAGCATGGGGCCACATGGAACAGTGCAGGACCTGTTCCAATAGCTTTGCGTCCTCCCAGGCGGAAGGGGGGACTCAGGGACACATGGTGGCTGAGACAGTACCTACCAAGGGCTGCGAGGGGAGAGGCCAGGGACAGTCTTTCATCCAAAGAGTGGCCCACTGACACCTTGGATTTTGGACTTCTGGCCTCTGCCACCATGAAGACCACTGCATTTTACACCCCTGGTTTATGGCACTCTGTGTCCAGCGGTGGCTGGCCTGTTTCCAGGGACTTCTCAGCAGTGCAGACACTGCACTGGTGGTTCCCATGACAGATGTCCAGCCTTGGTGCTGCAGATGGCAGAGCGCACCTTGGTCAGAAACCTGTGCCGTGAGCTTTGGGATGCGCCAGCATCAGGAGAGGACTCTGCCCGGCACCACCGGGGCTGGAGCCTGCGGCCATGCGTCTTTACCTGGTGGCATGTTGCCAACAAGAAGTGTTCTTTGGAAGAGTTTGTGTCCCCATGCGCCCCTTTTCTGCTTTCACTCGGGGTCTGCCCGTTGTGTGCATGGGCGCAGTGCCAGCCCACAGCCGCTTTGGGTGACGGTGGCTTCTTCCCAGTTTCCAGAACATGAGACCAGGTGAAGGGCTGGATTTCCCCAGTGTGGAGGTTTTGTACATACCTTTTTCTTTTAATGCTGGGGCCTGCTCAGGGCTCTGCCGGAGGAGTGCGGGTCGGGCGCCTGGAAGGCATGGGCGAGGGGGAGCCTGGCGCCGTCGGTGGGCAGGGCCGCTCGCTCCCTCCTGGGTGCCTGCCTGGGCCTGTGGCTCCTGTCCTCTGTCCACCGTCACGCACAGAACCGGGAGTGTGGTGCCACGAGGGGAGGGGGCCTGGGGGCCAACTCAGGGGGGCGCGGGAGTGAATCCCACTTGCTCTGCACGTGTCCTCGGCTGCATCTTCTCTGCCCGCCCCGGGCCTGGGCACCGTCTTAGGGTGGCTGCACTGGTCAGAGGCCGAGGCTGTCCTACTGGCAGGGCAGAGTCAGCCAGGCACCCCATTTGGGGGTGCTGGCCATCAAGAGCAGACCTGTTTGCAAGGCCCTGTGCTGCACGACCCCTACACCCCCACCCGCCCAATGGCGCCCTCTGTCCCCACTGGGGAGGGCACGGAGGCGCAGAAGAGTCGTGTGTCCTGGGGCGCACGGACTGTGTGACCTGCTCCAGGACCAGCAATGCCAAGGCTGGCTTGTCGCCGGGGCTGAGCCCACAGGAAAGACCACGTTTTCTTCTCCTAGCAACCTAGTGAAGGTAGTTCCAGAGACTTCTGGAAGCTTCTCAGACTCTGAGCGTGCTTCCTCCTCCTCATGGGCAGCGAGTCTGGGTCCTGATGACGCCTGTGAGGGCAGGAGGAGATGCGGCCGTGCTTCCCAGCCCCGTGCCTGCTCGGAGAGGCTGGCCGTGACCCCCGCTGACACGCCCGAGCCCCCCGTGTATGGCTCCTCTGTGACCAGGACCTCCGGGGTGGGGGTCGGTCCAGCAAGACGGGTTCGTATGCCGCGGAAACTTGGACGCAGAAGTAGGAGCCCCAGGATGGTGACCTGTGACAGCGGTGGGGGCGGCCAGCCCAGAAGCCGTAGCCTCCCAAGAAGGTGCCTCAACAGGGGACCACTCGCCACCAACCTGCAGTGGTCAGTGCGGCAGTGAGGCCAGCCGGGGTGGGGGTGGTCCCCGCGGCCCGGACACTGGCCACCAGCCCCACCACATGCACCTGGCAAAGCGGAATCCAGGCCCCCCAGGATCCACGCGGGACCATGTGTCCTTCCCGCCTCCCGGGCATGGGGCGCTGCAGTCCGCGCGCTGGGCCCGGCCTCTCCGGAGCTGGCAGGCCCGTCTGGACACGTGTCAGGAGGGTCTGGCCGGGCAGGTCGACCTGGGCAGCTGCTCGGGAGCTCCGGAGGCGCCTGCAGGCTCCTTTGGGGGTGCTGTGGGTGCTGGGCTGGTGAAGGTGCAGGGCCAAGGCCCCCGTGGGCCCTGCTGAGCTGGCCGGGGCCCTCTTTTGGGGTCAGAGCCAAGCTGGGCACTGGGTGGGCAGGTTCCATTCATTCGTGCCTGTCGGGGTCCTCCGTGGACGCCTCAGCCTGTCGGGGTCCTCCGTGGACGCCTCGGCCTGTCGGGGCCCTCCGTGGACGCCTCAGCTTGTCGGGGTCCTCCGTGGACGCCTCGGCCTGTCGGGGTCCTCCGTGGACGCCTCGGCCTGTCGGGGCCCTCCGTGGACGCCTCGGCCTGTCGGGGTCCTCCGTGGACGCCTCAGCCTCCGTGGACGCCTCAGCCTGTCGGGGTCCTCCGTGGACGCCTCGGCCTGTCGGGGTCCTCCGTGGATGCCTCGGCCTGTCGGGGTCCCGGCCCCCACACCCGTCCACCTGAGGAAGAGCCACGTGGGGCCACCACATCTGGGGCGCACTGCCCGCCATCGGGGTGGCCTGGCCGAGGCAGCCCTGCGAGGGCCCTGTTGGGGGCCCCAAGGGTCCGCGGTGTGGCCATGGGTGTCCTGGGAGGGGAGGGTGGGAGAGCTGAGCTCTGGGTGCCCAAAGGCCCGGGGCCCCCAGCGCCTCCCCCACGCGGTCGAGCCCGTCCCGTCCAGGGCTGCCCTCGCTGGGCAGGGCGCCTTCCCGACGCTCACCGCCCTGCCTGTCTCCCCATCCAGGACCTCCCACTCCCGGGCCAAGGCCGAGGCGGCCCTCACGGCGGCTCAGAAAGCCCAGGAGGAAGCACGGATTGCCAGGATCACTGCCAAAGAGTTCTCCCCCTCCTTCCAGCATCGGGAAAACGGTAAGTGTGCAGGGCGGGCAGGGGCTTTGCAGGGCTCTGCAGGGGCTTACGGCCCGCTCCCATTCCTGACCCCAAGGCCGTGTCCACCTGGCAGCCTCGCACATCCCTCGGGCATTTCTCTGTCCAGCTTCCCCCAACATGCCTGCCTATATGGGTGGCACTTCTCCCTTCCCTTCCCTGGTGCTGTTCTGGAACTTTCTGTGACAGTGAAATCTCTGCAGCTGCACAGTCTACCATGGCAGTGCCAGCCATGCGAGACACGGGGGCCGAATCTTTAGCTTTGTTTTGTTCGTCTACATTTGAATGTGGACAGCCACGCGTGGCTGCTGTGCTGGACCGTGGGGCCCGTGCACGACGAGCAGGCCCTGCCATGTCCTTCAGAAGGACCAGAGGCCGTGGCCTGCCAGCCCAAGGGAACTGGGGCCGCCCCGGAATTTGGCTCCAGCAGTGTGGGACAGGGTGGGGTGGTGATGGACGGCATGCCGGGCTTGAGAGGGCTCAGGCCGTAAGCTCGGTGACAGTGCTGGGGAGAGCTGGGTCACCTAGGCGGCCAGGCCACAGACTGACCAGGTCCCCTTGTGTCTTCTCCCCTCAAGACTCACCCAAGGTGGGTCACACTGGGAGCCAGCTGCTGGGTCCTGAGGCGGGTCGCATGCACAGTGCGCGTGCACGCGGGTGCAGAGGGCCGCGGGGTGGACGCCAGCAGGCTGGACGGGGCTGCGAGTTGGGCCGCTGGGGTGCCCAGCCCCCTTCCTGCCAGCAGCACCGCACATGTGCTGGCTCATGCCCCCAGGGGGAGGGCTCCACGCGCTCGTGCTGGCTCTGCCATAGCCCATGCCACTCCCTCTGGCCCGGAGGGAGTTTCCCCCCATGAAGGAAGGGGCCTGGCCCAGCAATCCCATCTGAGGCATATGCTGGAGCTGCAAGCAGGGATGCACCCAGGTACACGCACGCTGCGTGCGTCGCAGCATTTTCACGACAGCCCAAAGGCGGGGGCAGCCCGAGGGTCCGTCGGCCGTGGCCGGGCACACGTCGTGGCACAGCCCACACCAGCATCGTGGGGCCCTAGACAGGAGGGCAGCGCTGCCCCAGGCGGACGCACGGACGAACCCAGAAGTCGGCGTGTGGAGTGGAGGCAGCCTGACACGAGAGGGCAGGTGCCGTCAGACCTCACAGATTGGAATCCTTAGAGCTGGCAAATTCATAGAGATAGGAAGCGTGCTAGTAGGGACCGTGGAGGGGAGGGGGCTGTCATCAAAGGGGTGCAGGCTTCGGTTTAGGGTGATGAGACGTGTGTAAGAATTAGTGGTGAAAGTTACACAAGGCTGTCAAGAATTGTCCTCTTCAAATGGTGAAAATACTTTCTGGTCATGCGCAGCACAGGACATACAATATAAAATGCATTTTCAAAAGGCCGCAGTGGGGTGACTCGTGTCCACCTGGCAGCTCAGCTCCAGCCTCGTGGGGACAAGGGCCTTTGCAGAAGGAATCTGGTTAAAGATCTCGAGACGAGCTCATCCTGCTTCCAGGGGG
The DNA here is from genome assembly GCA_004026745.1 of Myrmecophaga tridactyla. Classification (NCBI taxonomy): domain Eukaryota; kingdom Metazoa; phylum Chordata; class Mammalia; order Pilosa; family Myrmecophagidae; genus Myrmecophaga; species Myrmecophaga tridactyla. The sequence goes on along the minus strand of PVIY010058756.1, from coordinate 5,394 downwards.
CCCCGAAGTCGATGAGAAAGTCCTTGGAAAGGACAACCAGAGACAAGGGAGCAAGCGCGTGAAGACGGGAGAGACGGCGGGGCCCGGCCGCCAGCCAGGAGTGTGGGGCTCCTGGGAGCTGCAGCAGGGCTGCGAGGACGCGTCCCCGATGCTGCACTGCCCTCCCGTCCAGCTCCTTCCGGAGTCCGGCCAAGAGCTTGGGAACAGGGTGGACGCGCGGCCGCGGTTCCCGGCAAGATGCCTCGAGCTGATGGGTGAAATTCAGAAGCTGCCTTTGCGAAGTCTCCTCTCTGGATTTAGGGGCGACGCCTCGTTTGTCTGATGGAGTGGGCCGGTCGGGACCGCCGGTGGGACCAGGGTCTGGGGCGGGAGGGCCTGGCTCCGGCCCGGTGCGTCTGCGGGCCCCTGGCTGCCCCTGAGCTCCTGCTCGCTGCGCCCGGTGCCTCTCGGGGGCTCCGTCCACCGCGCCTCCTCCGAGGGACAGTGCACATGGCGCAGTTTGTGTTAGCAGAGGCCGGCTGGTGACTACTTCTGGAGTTTGTCTTTCCGACATACTGGCACTTTCCACTTCTACTGAGGTTAAACAACGTTCCCAAACCAGGAGTCGTGGCCCCTGCGTAAGGGGATTGGGGGACAGGGAATGGGGCGCCGAACACCAGTGACCTCACTTGGTCCTAGAACTGGGAGCTCTTAGCCCCTCCGGCAGGTAACACAGCTGGGCTGGAGGATGTGGCAGAACCGGGCCTGGCTGCGAAGCCGTGGACGGTGCATTGTTACGTTTCAGCTGGGAGAAGAACTGCCCCCCTCCGGCTTCCTGGACCAGAAGGGCCTGTGGTGGCCTCTGGATACACAGCACAGGGTGGCCAAGGCCTGAGCTCAGGCCACGTGGCTGTTTGGGGGCAGGGGAGGGCACAGAGCCCCATCTCCGCCTGGCACCAGCGCACTCCACCTGCAGCCCCCTCGCCCCAGGGCGTAGGACTCAGCCAAGGAAGCCATGCCTGCTTCCAGGCAGCAGGGAGGACCCAGGGGTCTGGCCCCAGGAACCCCAGACCCACGCGAGGGGACAGAGGCCTGGGATTCAGCCACCTGCTCCGGGTTCTGCTCTGCATTTTCACAAGGATTCTTCCAGGAACATCACGTGTTTGGGGACTAATTTTAGCAGAAAACAATCTCCAGCATGATGCCTGCTGAAAACTGGGTGCTGGGGACCCTCCAGGAAGGGGATACACTGGGGCAGGCTGGCCAGTGCACCTGGCACCTGGGGGGCAGCACCCGGCCCCTCAGACATCTGAGGCCCAACAAAGGGGCTGGTGGTGGGGGTAGCCGGAAGCAGAGCAGGGGGGCTTCATGGACGGGGGTCTCAGCTCCGTCCAGGGCACCAGAGGTACTTGTTGTGGGCTGAACTGTGCCTCCCCAAGTCCTGACCCCCAGTCTCCGCGTAGGAGTTTATTTGGAAACTTTGAAGATGTGATGGGTTAAGACAAGGCCAAACTGGGCTGGGGTGGATCTAATCCGATAGGCCTGGTGTCCTTATGAGAAGGGGGAGGAGACAGACAGGGAGACAGACTGGGGGCTGGAGGAGGAAGGAAGGGTGCTCCCCGCGGGTCCAGAGGGAGCCCGGCCCGCCGGCACCTCCACTCGGAAGCAGCACTTTGTTGTTTGCAGGCCCCGCCCTGGGTCTGGGGCACACGGCTGTGAGCTGTGTGGGCTGCAGACGAGGGGACGGGCCTGGGTCCCGGCTCTGCCCGCCTCCCCCGTCTCCAGCGCTCGCTGCCAGCCTGTGAGAACGAGACAGGAGCCGGCCCCTCATGCACAGCCACGGCCCCAAGCAGGGCATAGGCTGAGAGGGCAGGCCACCTGCCCTGGCCCCACCAACCCCTGACCTGTCACATGGGGGCTTTGGAACGGGAGGCGACCTCCATGCCTGTGGCAGCACCAGGCACACTGGGAGTCCGGCCACTGTGCCCTGGTACTGAGCAAGGCCCAGGGAGACCCCCGTGCGTCCTGGGCCTCTGTGTAGCCGCTCAGCTTGGGGGTTGAGGTCCTGCTGTTTGGCCGGCGCTGGGTCCTCCCCTCGGCCCCTCGGCATGGGGACGATGCCGGACCCCAGCCGCCCCGTCTGGGAGCCGCTCCTCTGGGCGGGGCAGGAGCCACAGACAGGACCCCCAGCCCTGGAGCCCCCTCTCGTGGCCAGCCTGTTCCCCTTTTCCAGAGCAGCGCCCCTTCGGCCCCTTATAGGTGAGGGGAAGCCACCCTGTCCTTTCCTTCCTTGTCCCTGCACCTGGTGAAGGACCAGCTCATGGCTCAGTGGCCACCCTGTCCCAAGTGTAGGTTTCGGGGCTGCTGGGGTCAGTGCCCGCAGTGACACTCTGCGACCTCACCCTCTCCTCCCCACCCAGAGGGTCGCCTGGGCAGCCACATGCTTGGGGTCGGGGTCAGGGTCTGGGCGGGGCGACCAGGCAGCCGCCCCCTGCCCAGCGTGACTTGGGCTGGATGACCCGGCCTGCTGGGGTCTGGGCCGAGTAACCCACTCTGTGTTTGTCTCCTCCCCCAAGGGCTTGAGTGCCAGCGGCCCGCACGCCGGGACTCCAGTGGGGACATGGAGGTGCTCTCGGCGGGCACGCCCCTGCAGCAGGAGAGCCCCGAGCTGTACCGGAAAGGCACCCCGCCCTCCGACGCCACCCCCGACGACAGCCCCCTGCAGAGCTTTCCCGCCAGCCCCTCGGCCACCCCGCCGCCTGCCCCCCCTGCCCGGAACAAGGCCGCCCACTTCTCCCGGCAGGTCTCGGTGGATGAGGAGCGAGGTGGGGACATCCAGATGCTTCTGGAAGGCCGGGGAGGGGACCATGCCCGCAACAGCTGGGGGGAGGAGAAGGCTGGCGGCTCGAGGGGCGTCCGGGGAGGTGCCCTCCGCAGTGGCCAGCCTGTGGACGACCACCGGGCCCGGGGCTTGGGCCACAAGCAGCCCGGGAACCCCAGGCCGCGGGAGCGGCGGACGGAGTCTCCCCCCACGTTCTCGTGGACTTCCCGCCACCGGGCCGGCAACCCCGGCTCCGGCAGCGCCAGGCTGACCGAGCTGGACGAGGAGAAGCTCAGCAACTACGAGATGGAGATGAAGCCCCTCCTGCGGGTGGACTCCTATCTGCAGGACGCGCCGCCCCAAAAGAGACGCTTCGGCAAGGGGGGTGCCTGCCGGGGCCTGGCGGAGGAGCCCCGGCCCGAGGACCGGGGCTTCGGGCTGCAGAGGCGGGGGGCCAAGGCCCAGAGCAAGGAGAACACGCGGCCGGCCGCCGCGGAGCCCGCCGTGCAGAAGCTGGAGAGCCTGCGGCGGGGGGCCAAGGCCGAGCACCGGCTGCTGCGCTGGGACCTGACCCTCTCGCCACCCCAGAAGTCCTTACCCGTGGCCCTGGAGCCCGACGAGGAGAACGGGGACGAGCTCAAGCCGAGCGCGGTGAGTGGGGAGCCGCGGGGCCGGGCGAGTGGGAAGCAGCCACCGAGGGCAGCCACCGGCCTCTGGACGATGGCCTTTGGGGGAGGGGGGCCGCCAGCCTGCCCCCCAGGAAGGCGAGCGCTGCGCTGGGGATGTGTGGGGCACACGCCCTTTAGACGCAGAGGGCTTGGGTGGCCTCGGAAGCTCCCACAGAGCCGGGCCGTGTGGGCACTCATCCCCCAGCCTTCCCGGCTTGTCCAAAGCCCGCTCCTCGGAAGGGCCCCTTCCCTAGAGTTTCTCCCCGGTCTTAGGCGAGGCTCTGGGACCGGGGCGGTCAGGCTGTTTGTCCAGGCAGCACCTTCTGTTTGTGAGCCTGCTGGGCCGCGTGCTGGGGAGACCCTGTGTTCTTGGGGAGACCCTGCAGGCCTTGGCCCCATGGCCTCCTGACTGTGAGGGGCTGCTGGGTCTGGGGTCCTCCTGGGGGCTCCCGGGATGCAGCAGCAGCCCCCATCCCCCTGGGGACCCTGGTGTGGTGCAGAGGCTGTGCTCCCATCCCCCTGGGGGCCTGGCCAGGAGCTCCCACACTAGCCCCGGAGGCCCATGGGAGCCAGGCCAGGGGTGTGTGCTCGCACGGGGTGGGGGTGGGGGGCCCCTCACAGCTGCGGCAAGCACAGACCCTTGCTGGGTTCACTGGTGGGCCTGGGGGTCTGGGGCTGCAATTCCGAGGGCGCAGGGTGGGACCATCTGCCCCCTGAGGGAGCCCCCCTGGGAAAGGTGGCCTGCTGGCCCGGAGCCCACTCCTGCCCTGGGGAAATCACTGTGAGCAGCTGCTGCTTTGGCTGGCAGGCTCATTCCTAAATATTGTCCCCACCCACCCACCCAATACTCACCCCAGGCCCTGTGTGCTCCTGCTGGGACCAAAATACCAGCTCGCATTGACAACTTTATTTTCCCTCGTCTCAGCAGCCAGGATCTGTGTGCGTACGATTGTGTCAGGGAAAGATGTGGGAAGGCGTTCTGTTCGGCTTGCCGGGGTGGACGGCATGAGCTGGGAGAGGCTCCTCCAGCAGCCTTTGGGGGACAGTCCAGAGGCATGGTTTGCAGCCCCTTCTCCTCCAGGGCTGAGGCCAGGGGTCCCCCCCCCCAGCCATGGGCACGTGTCAGAGCCCCAGCTGAAGGCTGATGGCTGAGGCACGCCGTCATGCGGGAGTGGGGACAGACACGGCCTGCGCCGGGCCACGTAGGCTGCTGACAGGGAGGCAAGTGCGCTCTGTGAATGTGGGCACGTTCGCTCTCCATGCGGACGGGGCTGTGCTGTTTGCTGGGTCAGAGGGGAGAGGGCATGGAGGAGGCACTGCTCTAGCCCCCGTCTGGGGGACCAGGAAGAGGGCGCACCCCACCTGTGACCATGCTGGGGGACAGTTTAGGTAGAGAGCTGCCAACACCCATCATGCAGGGTCAGGGGAGGTGTGCTCTGGGTGGCAGGGGCCCTATCCCCACCTCCAGCCGTGAGCCTTGCAGCACAGCTGAGGTCATGCAGGGTCAGTGGGCTGGGCATGGCCAGAGCCCTGGTACCACCCAGTCTGCCCGCTGAAGAGCAGAGGGGCCATCTGCCCGACACTGGGAGCAAGTCCCTGCTGTGGGACTGTAAAGAAACCCCCAGAGGCAGGGAGTGGCCATGCGAGTGGAAGGTCAGGCCCAGGGCCTGTGTGGGGGCCTGCCCCAATGTGCGGGGGGCATGGGTTACTGGCTCCAAAATCTAACCACTCCAACACAGTCTCCGGCTGTGCCACGCAAGGCCTGCCCCTGGCTGAAACACTGGAATTTGGCCCCCGGTGAGGGGAGGTTTCGGGCATGTGCTGTCTGTTGGATGGGACCCTCAGGGTTGGGACTTTCTGGGATGGCTGCCATGCCACGGTCAGCCATGTGCTGCTGTCCTGGTTCTAGTGCATCCCTGTCCAGCC
>PVIY010058755.1:0-12334 GCA_004026745.1 Myrmecophaga tridactyla | reverse complement strand
AGGCTCACATTTCCTTTAAAAAATTGATCATTTGCAAAAAGATGTGTATCTTTTGTAAGAATCCTAGCACAGTGCCCCTGCCCCATTTGCTTTGGGGTATATAAAAAACTGTGACATGCTTTTTGAAGTTTTGCAAGTTATATGGTTACATTATGTTGATCACTTTAGCAGTTCATTGAAACTAGCCTATAAGGGCAGCACTGAATGAAAGTGTAAAGTTGCCCTGAGGTCTTTGGCTTTGGGATTTGAATACCCCTTAAACTGTAGAGGACTTAGGACCACCCCAGGAGTTTGTTAAAGACGCAGAATTCTGTGGTTCTGATTTGGTGGGTCTGAGATGGGGCCTAGAAATCTTATTTTTAAACTAGCTCCCCCGATGATTCGAATCCAGGTATTCCACAGGCTTTTATGTAGGCTCTAGAAGCTGTGAACTGACCCTTCTTACCAAACCCACCACCGAGAGCAGCGGCATCATCAGCATTCTTCTGAAGCAGAGCTTCTCAAGCCTTTGGTTTGTGTCCACATCATTGGGATACAGTAGTGCCGAGTCCCTGTGTCTTTAACAAGCTCCCTGGTGCTGTCGTCCAGGCCACATCTGGAGCACTAAGGTTCAATCCTTTGTATTGCAGAGTTCTTGAAAAGAAAGGAAAAAAATAAAGCAACTGTTTGGATACTTTTTGTGTGTCTGTGGTTTTCGTTTGACTAGTGTCTCTATCTTATGAATAGTGTCTCTATCTTAGCTTCTGCTTCGGTTTATTACCACGTCTGTGAACATTAAGGAGCATTTTCACAAAAAGTGAAAGTTCACATGATGCTTCTCTTGGATGTAGAGATACAAACATTCTAAATCAGTCCCAATTTCCCTGCCTCTGATCACCTTATAAAAATGCAGTTCTCTCAGCTGGACAGAAGGGCAGTTAAAATTCTTTAGAGATACTTTCTCTTACCTTTTCTCCTGCTGCTGTTATGTAACAAAACAGAATGAATGTAATTCTAAACTCCAGGGTCATTGGAGAAGGACATCTTGCAGAGGGAGCTGAGAGAAGTAACAGTCTAGTTCAGGATTTTCCTGCTCAAGTATAAATATTTGCTTTGTCAAACATTGGACGGCAGAAGAGATTTGGTGAAAAGACATGAAGTCACATCGGGTCTGTTTCAGAGCTGCATCCCCTATCAAGCTTGATCTGTTCTTTGTCTCCAGCACAGGTGCCTGGCTTTGAATGAGTTTTTAGGACTTTATCACTTCGCATAGAAAGGGTTGAGGAAAGTCTTTTACTTCAAGGCTTTATATTTTAGGTTGTAGGAGATAGAAGTTATTGGGATGTTGGTGTCTGAGTTTATTACATATTTGTGGATTCCCTTTATATTTGGGCTCTTTGGAAGAGGCTTGTGGCTCATGGATTTGAGTCTCATTCTCATTAGCATTTGGGGGATGATGTTTCTTCCATGAGAATAGAATTCTAGGACCAGAGGATGATGTTGGTTGTCTCAGTGACTTTAGACAAGTGGCTGAGACCTTGGAGGATGGGGTGGGAGGTGAGGGGTGGTCAATTTCAATTATAAAGAAGCACGATTTAGACTAAGTGATCTTTATGAGTCCATCAGCACCATTCTTTGCTCCTGTGTTGAGATCTTAATTCAACCTACCCCTTGATTCAGTATTTAGGGCTTGGCCAGATCACACTGTTACCGAGTTTAGTTGTCGGGATAATGAAGGTAACCAGCTCTCAAAATATCCATCTGCATATGTCATTCAATTTGAAGAATGCCATCAGACAATTCAAGGTTTGAACCAGTTCAGGTTTTGAACATCACATCCTTTATTTGAAGGGAGTCTCTGCTGCTCCAATCCAGCCAATTCACCATGTATGGACTGTACGTATGTGAAGATTTCTCAATAAAAATATTTTTTAAAAATCCTGCCAATTGTTGTCAAGACTTTGGGTCATAGTGTTAGGTCTTCTGATTTTTCTGGAGTTGCCAGAAAGTGGAATGGGCACTTACAAGTAGTAAGAGTGGTCTTCAAATTCCTTGTGGGTTTGTTCTTTTTACCCATTGGCATTCCATTGAGTGAAAAGGGAAGGAAGGGAGGGAGGTCTGTATCTGGAATTCATTTCCATTTTCTGGGAACACCAGCTGATTTTCTCAGCAATTGAAAAGCTATCAAACAATAACATTTCACTGCAGTTGACTTGGGAGGAAAGCAGGCATGCCTGCTCTGTGACCGCCAAAGAATGGCAGGTCTTGACCAAAGCCGTGTCCGCATTCAAAAATATATGCCTCATCTCTTGCAGTTCAGCCCTCTCAGATCCTAAAATTTAACAGGAGCCTTCTTTGGGTCAGTAAGCCCGATCCTCATCATTTATCCAAGAGAGAATAAAATTATGTTTAGAAACCCATCCATTGTTGTGCCAGCTCTGAATTTTCCCTGTTTTGCCTTTCTGGTTCTTTGAATTGTGCATGAATCCCCTGTTCCCAATAAATAAAGGTGCAATAGAATAGATACCTTTACATTTGTCTCCTTGGGTGAAGAGTAACTCAATAGTATTTAAGATTTTTTTTTTTTTAATTTGCATATGGGCAGGAGGCACCAGGGATCGAACTCCAGACCTCCAGCACGGCAGGTCGGAGCTCTGCCTGCTGAGCCACAGCAGCCACCCTCAATAGTATTTAAACTCCTGACAAGTTAGTCTTAAGACTAATTTCTGTAGTGTGCATATGGTTTCTGTATGCAAGTTTTTCATGTTCCACTTAGAGTTCCCTTTGATCACATTATTTGAGAAGATGCAGGATGGGAGGTATTAGAAACAGCTATAAATTTGCCCTTGAGGGGCTCCCAGGGCGTGAATTTTAGAGATCTCCCAGGTTAAATTTTTGCAACTGCACGTATCTTTGCAGTATTGGCATTGGCTTTTGCCACAGAGAGATGTGTGACCACCTGCCCAGGAGGTGTACAGCTTCTTAAATGAGAGCACTGTAATTCTTTCTTGAAACACTTCACCCTAGGAAGCTGCTGTTTTACCTGTGGAATTACCTACTCAAGGGTAGCCTGGAGTTAGCACACATGTTTATTTGGGGCTTTGGCAATTCCTCTCCTAGATGGATCATCATTTTTTCCCCATTTGACAATGACTCGGTAATTTAACTCCTACCCAGATGAGACCCAGTTTGTCTTCCTTTATGGTTCCCGGTATGTTTAACCCAATTTTGTTTGTTTTTAAGTAGGGGGTGGCCACGGGACGTCTTCCCTCCAACACTGAAAATACTGTGCACCCCTAATGGTATTTCATCACTGCTCTCCCTTACACTAACTTAGGAGCATTTCTAACTACTTGGTTGTTTTAATTACTGTATTGTTCATCAGGTTAAATTGTATTTAATTGGCTTTATGTTTTATCTTTTTGTTTCGATGAAAGGATTATTGGGGGTATTAAAAAAAAACATTTAAATGAAGCTTCACCATTTAAAACACATATAAAAATTCTTTAAGGTGTCTTTTATTCCGGATCTCTTTATCTTCCTTCACAAGCTTTCTGAGAATAAGTAGTGCATGTTGAGGTTTATCTTTGCTTTTATGTGCTGTAGCCACATGCTTAACATTGAGCACATTTGAGTTGCATTTCATTGGGCTTTCACAATCCTTTTATAAAGGGAGTGATCTGTTAACATCACCCTCTTTAGATCTAACAGACAGGATGTTCCTCCATACAAAGAAGTGCTTACAGTCTTTCTGGCCGGCCAGTAAGTGAATGATTTCAGGCCTGGTGGGCAATACTTGTGTCCATGCGTAACATAGCCTGACCACAGTAGTAGACAGCTGCATGTAATTTTGAACTCCACTCATTGAACTGTAATAAAACAATATAAGCACTGCTTGGGGGGAAGATTGGATGCAGTTATCCTTACACAAGGCTCGGGCATATGAAAGCAGTGCTGGCTGACAAGAGGATTTTGAGATTTGATTTTGATTGAATTGCAGAATTGAACAGGCCAGGAATGTCAGTGGAAGGCTAAACGCCTGTAGTGCCATAAAGTTTTATTCATGTGAAGCTTTCCAATATCAAGTAGACGGATTATTGGAAAAGGTGTCAAGAGACATGAAATGGAAGTGCCCAAAACATAAAATGTAGGCAGGAGAGAGAAAAATTACTTCTTGCTTAGTATATAATTAGGTCTCAAAAAGAAAGAAAGAAAGAAAGAGAGTGAAAAATATTCCATAAAATTGTTTATTCTTCCCTTTCTTTAAAGAAAGAAAATGACCAACTCATCATAGTTATTTTTTTTCTTCGAGAGAAATTGAACCGAGCAGTATTTAGTCAGGAGCTTCTCTTATGCTATTCTTTAGTTTTGTTTCAAACGAGCATAGGATGAGAGGCTTACTTTAAAAGAGAGGGCAGGGTTAACTAAGAATATGACTTTGGGCTAGACAGTAAAGACTATTATGTTCAGAAAAGAGAAAACGGCATGTGCTCACACACCCTAACACACTGACTTAGTTCTAAGCTCCGTGATGCATACGGAATCATAGACGCATTTGCATGGGACAGCTGAGTATGGGATCAAAATTCCTGTGGCTTTAGAAGTGGCACTCATTGGCGATGAGCTAGTAGTGCCCCAGTCAAGTTACGCAGAAGCTTGGGCTAGGGAGGGTAGAGTTTATTACGGTTTCTGTCCTGGTTCTGTATCTGTATGCAGTGTTTTTGCTCAAGTCTTTACTAAATCACATCTAAAAATCGCCAGCATAGAGGAAAAGGAACACCTGTAATTTCTTCAGTTTTTAATCTGTTTGTTTAGCATTCTAACCAAACTAGCCTCAGTGAAATAATCAAAGTTAGGAATATATACATTTTGATTCTGATATGCAGTTGTGATTTTTTCTTTGTTCTCCTCTTACCTCCTCTTCTAATGTCTTTAGAAACATGTTTATTTGTAAATGAGGCTTTGCAAGGTTGAAGCAGGAAAACCAGAAAGGAAATTTTGAACATTTAGGACCTTCTGTTTTTGAAACCTCCTTTCCCTTATAATGCTCCATTTGTAAACGTGTTGCCCTGCAATTGCAGTTACCTCTCTGAGATTTGTCAAACTTTACCGCATATCCCATAGAACTTGTGTGCGAGATTGTATTTAATTATACTTTATTGTTGTTTAGTTTTTCTAAAAATAAAGTCTATGAATATTTATCTAATCAAATGGATTCATTTGCAAGGCAGCCCTTGAAAAGAAGGGGGAAAAAAGGAGACCTCAGGTGGTCAGATGGCATAATCAATAAGTAGCCCCTTTTAATTTTCTGTTGCATCCTGCTCTGTCTCTCTTGGATGTTTAGGCAAAAATGTTATCTGAGAATGGCTTTTCTGTTGTTTGTGGAATCAGCCCTAATTTGTGTGGGAGAGGACGGGGAAAGGTTGCTTCGGGTTGATAAAAGGAAACGCTCACAAAGTTGGGAAGAGCTGCCTTTGAACTTGGTGAGATTCTAGGAAATTGTCCCTTGCCTGTTCTGCTTCCAGCTGTGAAATCCTGATCTTTAAGGGAGACACGTATTACAACATGATCCATCAGTTTACATCTTGGTGCCTCCTTGCAAGTTACCGTCACACACATAAATGCATGAAAATCACATTTCATTTCCATCTCCCTTTAACACCAGGGCTAAAGGGGAAGCGAGCAAGGCGCCTGGGTGCTAAATTCAAGGAGGCAGCCTCTCACGTGCGCTTGGACTGCCCTGAGAATGAGTGCACCCTGGTCAACTTGCCTGCCTCACCCTTGTCCGGCCCCTGCTTCAGCACGATTGGAGGGCTGTGTTGGGGGCTGAATTTTTTCAACAGAGAAAACCCTTGACTGAAATGAAGCACATCCACCTTTCTGCTATTTCAGTAAACTCCCCTGTTTTTCTTCCCCAAATTTAAAAAGTGTCAATGAGTGGATTATGTGACACTGTTTGATTACCGTTTCCATGCAGCCTCCCTGAATTGGCAGGCATTCTGTTTCTGAATTAAAAAGCAATTTTGCTTTAGGTCTGGTCATAACATGTATTTTTTTTTCTTTGATCCAGCCAGAGTCAGGGTTTGATGTTAGCCAACAAACTTTGCCTGCTACACACCTTATTAAGTTGTACAGTTGCAAGTGCCCTCCGTTAAAAAGACATGTGCTGGCATTACCAGGTTGAGGTTTGCTAGGCAGGTTTCTAAGGATTAATGCTTGGCACTGATTTGGCTCTGAAACTGGGGATATGGCACTTTGGTGTCCAAAGCAGAGAAACTAAATTTGTAATAGGCATCTTAACTTGGATAGTGAAACAGTCGACAAGAATTACCTTTGTTTCTTATAGAGCCACCCACCGTTTATGGGCCCCTTGCAAAGTGCTCTCCATAGGTCTCTCCAGTATCATCCTTAGAAAAACCTTGTTTGGGAGGGGAGGTACCATTATTACCTGCTGGTTTACAGATGAGGCCAATGGTGCTCAGAGAAATAAAGTCATTTTCCCAAATTCACAGCTTAGAAATAACAGAGCCTAACCCTTAACGCCCGTACTCTTCACCCCTGCATCTCATTACCTCTTCTTGCTATGTTCCATTAGTTGTCTAGGGACAGTTTTATAGAGTCCGCCTTTTGGGAGAGGTACTGGAATTTCCTTCTAAAGTACTGTTTATACCTCACAAGGAAACAGGTGTCATTTGCATACTATTCAAGCATTAAATACCCATACTAAGTTTTGGCAGAATTAAGGGAGCTGGATTTTATACCTGTCTTTATGGAAGTTGTTCAGAGAGGTGTACACGTGGGGAAAGGAGGCAATGGGCACCCTTAATTCTGGCCAGGGAGATCGAGATCTCCTGGTCCTGAGACCAGTCACTAATATCTGAGTAGAGGAAGAGCCCATTTCTGCACTGGGTTTCCCGCCCCTAGGCTGGCAGCAGTCGCATTCTTCAGCAGGAAAGCATCGTACGGAGCCATCTACCCGTGAAGGGTTCCGTGAGGTCTGGCACTGTCTGATGTGTGGTGTGTATGAATGAAGCCTCTTTCTTAAAAGCAGAACTCAGTTGAGAAAACTGGAAGAATGAGTCATTTGAGGTTCTTCTCTCAGAACATGTCTACACTTGTCCCTGGCTGATTGTAAGGCACTGAAATGTCTCTGTGCTCTTGAGTGGGGCAAAAGGGAGAGGAATGGATAGCCATCCACCCCTACCTCCCACCCCCAATTCAGGTGAGTATGCAAGTATAATAAAAATATATTTAAAAGACTAGATTCTTTTAGAAGGGTCCTGCTTATATCTGTCATGACGTGCATCTTAACAGCTAAAATGTATAAGCATGGTCAGTTTTCCTTTTAATAACCTTGCTGTTAGCATGAAACCTTGCCCACGTGCTTCTTTAGAAGTTCTTCTCAATTTGTCTGTGGCTTCTGGAATAGCGACCTTTATGTTTTTACCTCTCCAGAGGTGAAATATATAAGGTATAAGGGATGGGGCAAGTTGACCTTCTGATTCTGCTGGGCCCTCGTTTATTTTTAGCTTGTGTGATTCCCATTTGGTTCCAACGTTAATTACATGGTGTTCTAGTTGCTAGTCACTGCCCAGGTAGGCAGGTACCTCCCTGCCTCAGTATACCCATCTGTCAAATGGGTATTACTTTTTAAATCTCTTTGGGGTACCCCCTCAATTAATTGGATGTTTGATGCAGAGAGCCTGGTAATATGGTGGCTAAATATAAAGAGCAATCATTGCTAGTGTATCTGTAAACCTATGTGTAGACAGAAGTATTTAGGCCACAAATAGTTTTGTTTAACCTGCATGATATTTTAAGTAAAATATCTGAATTAATTGCTAACACTTACTGACAGTTCATTTGCAAATCTTAGATTTCTGGCCTCTTGTAACAAATCAAACCATATAGTAACACTGGTCCTTCTCCTATCCTAGGGCCAGGGTGCCCATTTAAATGGGGCCTGTCAAGCTTTTCAGTTAGGGACTCGTCCCACCACTCTCTGGTGTTTTAATTCCCTGCTTGCTTCATTCCTTTAAGCTAACTGCCTAGCCCTTGTAGGCATTTGAGCTTGCCACCCTAATGTGGAGTGTGTTCTGAATATTTGTGCCATTGTATTTGAGTGTGTAGACAGAATCAGTAGTGACAACTGCTCCTGCTCAGGAATGTGTAGCCAGATTTCAGGAAGGGGCTAGTTTTTTGTTTTTGTTTTTGTTTTTTTTTCCTTCAATCCCTTAAATGATTTAAACTTTCTGGAAGCTGCGCATCCCCTATAAACAATGGGATCCATAGAAAAACACACTCATTGGAGAATTACAAGGCATATAATTTTGTCTTTAAATTCTTACAAGCAAATTGTAAGAACATGACTTCATAGGAACCTCTGAGACATTACAGCGTTTTAATAACACTTTGCTGCTACATGTAATGCTTCATTTTTACTTTTATTAATTTAATTCTTTTTTTTTTGGTGTGTGGCAGTGAATGCCCTGGGCACCTCAGCCCTGTCTCCAGCTCCAACCTCCCCTGCCTCAGGGAATCCGCCTGGCTTACTTGCCTCCCGAAGGCCAAGGCTCCAGGGGCCTGTCCTGTCTGCGAAGGGTTTACGAGGTTTCACCCACTCCTTCATTCTTGTGCATGCTTTTCCCTGCCCATTACCTCCCCCCCACCTCAGACACACTCACCCCCTTCTTCTGAGCTGCCAAGAATGCATTATATTACCCCCATCTGCAACCAGAGCTGCTATTGCCACTGTGCCCAAGCTTGTGTTTCCACAGTTATAAAAATAAATAAAATAAAATCAAGGGGTATCCACGAGTGGTAGCGGCTTTTTTGGAAGCCAGTCTCAGCAGGGGCAGCAGAGCCCCCATTTCTCCTTGGGACCCAGCTTCTCAAAGAAGGATAGGAGCAATCTGCTTTGGTTCCCTTGCAGCAAATGGATATTTCACATTAAATGCCTGAGTTCATTCATTCATTCATCCATTCATCATTTCTTTTCAATAGATATTTATTGAGTGCCTGTAATCAGTACCAGGCAGTGGTGCTTTCAATACCATGTGAAAACAGACTCAGGGCTTAATATCATAATACAGAGACAAATGGGAAATTGGAACTATAGGGAACGCAACTAACAAAGGCCCTTATAAAAAGGGAAGGGGGGCAGGCTTCTGATGAAAACCATGGAGTTCCAATAGCCTTAGATGCTTAGGACATGTTGAAAAGTTCAGGTTGGAGCTTTTGTTTTTATTTTCCAGAAACTCTGGGAGGCATTGTATCATGTGGCGAAAACACGGACTTCTGCAGCGGTCCTGCTCTGATGTCAAGCAAGACTCTGGGGGGCTGCCATAAATATTGCTGGTGATATGGCACCTCTTGGGATTGTGCAGTGCACATCCTGCCCAGCTGTTCATAACAGCACTGATTCAGCTAAAACTGAGTTTGACTCTTGCCTCTGCTCCTTCCATTTATAAACCAAGGCATATTTCTTAAGCTCTGCCAGAGTTAGTTTCCACATCTGTAAAATGGTCTTATAATACCTGCCTCACAGGTGCCAGGGTGAGGATTAACGGGGTGAGTCATATTAAAGCCCTTTGTGCAGTGCCTGACAGGGTCACACACCGTCAGCACTTGAGAAATAGTAGCTGTTGCTGCTATTGAAAGGAATGGTCTCCTTTGCACATCTTTCCCCACCCAACCATATTGTGTGCACTTTGAAAGGATGTCCTTCACATTCGTTTTCCAGAAAATTGAGGTCACTGGCTTATTTCCTTCTTGAATCCTCCACCCTCCACTCCTCATGGCCAGTCCCCTCCCCCTGCCAGCCCTGTTCCCTTGGGTTACAGTAGAGATGTGTACAGAGCACCCCTCACAAGCATCAGTAGCCTGTCTACAGCAGGCCTGTTTGATTTGGGCTGCTTATCTGATCCAGGGAAGAAGCTGCCCTCCTCAGCCTTGGGCAGGCCAGTTGAGGACTGGCCGATAATAATACAGTTATGAAGGTTAACAGGGAAAAGTGGGTCCAGGAGCAATTCCAGGGAGCTGGCAGTCCTGCTGAATTAGAAGTGCCCCACCAACAAAAACTGCAGCAAGAAGCAAATTAAACCTCCTATCTGCCATCTCACTCTCTTTTCTCCCCTTTCCTGTTTGGACTTGAAAGGCGATTGGAGCCAGGGCCCTGACAGTTGACGGAAGTGCTGCAAGGAGAGAGTATTTATTTACAGTGAGTCGTGGTGATGCTTGTTCAGGATGCGGTTTCTTGCAGGAAGTTCTGTCCCCACCCCCGGTTTGATCATTTCTCCAAAAAAAAAAAAAAAAATCCTTGATTGTTTGAGGCCTGGGCTCTGACTTGGAGCAGCATTGTGTAACCTGTCTGTACTTGGAGGGTTTGCCGAGCACACCATTGTAGGAGGCCTGGAGTGAGGCGCCAGGCAGTCAGCGGCCCAGCTCCCTCCAGATATGTTCAGGCGCAGCAATAATCATTAAGAGTTTAAAATAGGGAAGTAGGCCGAGCACACGTGCTATACGCTGTGGTTGGCGCAGGCCATTCTGTTCGTTAGCAGAAACCAGAGCCAGTGGAGGTGGTTGTACCCAGTGTTTTAGAGAGAAATCTCTTTGAGGCAGAATCAGTGGCTGCAGCCCTTGGGTAGCAAGTATTGGAGTCACAATCAGTCGGGCTGGCCGTGAAGCCCTTCTGAGGCAATCTGAGTGCCCGGCTGATAGTCCAAAGTTTGGGGTGCCTTTTACCTTCAGGAGTCTTGTAGACTATTGTGAGAGAAGTGTCAAAGGGGGAACAGCATTCTGTAGAAGAGGTTATTTTGGTATTAAGTCACCAAAAGACCCTAGAACACTATAGAACTTTTCTCATAAATTGAGAACTATTCTATATCCTTTGTTTAAAAAGGACAATTAATGCCCCCCCCCCACAAGGTGAAACTAAATTACAAAAGAATGTTATATAAAGCTTAAATCTTACCCCCACCCCCACCCCCACCTCAGGTTCTCAGGTTGATTCTCCTCCCCTTAGGGCAAGTGTCCTGGGAGTTGAGGGAGCAGTCCCAGGGACATCACTTAGGGACTTGTTAGAAATACAAGTTCTGGACCCCTTTGGAGACTAACTGAATAAAATAATCTGGGATACAGCCCCACAATTTGTGTTTTAACTTGTCCTTCAGATGATTCTTATGGTCCCTACAGTTTGAGACTTCAGGCAGTGCAGTGGCTTTCAAATGTGCATGTCCATCCGAATCCCATGGAGGGCTTGTTCAAGCTGCTGATGCTTGAGCCCCACTCCTACAGGTGCTGCTTCTGTAAGTCACAGGTGGGGCCCACGAACCTGCATTTTTCATTGATGGACAAGCATCCCTGTCTGACATCCCCTTCCCCCGCCGCCCCCGGTGGTTTTGATGCAGTGGTCCTGGACCTCTGATAAATCCTGGCTTTGGAAGTGGCTGCACCTTTTATTTTTTTTTTTAGAGCTTCCTTGGAACAGAGGAGGCTCCTCTGTTGTATGGTCTGTTGTGGCTAATCTGGTGCCCAGTGACACTGACAATAAAGAGGATCTTGACACCCATGTCACTTTCTCCAGATGTCCCAAAGGCCCATCTCTAATAGCTTCTTGCTTTCCTCCTTATTTAGGGAATGGAGTACCTGGCTTGCTCCCTGTGGTGCAGGGCCCTGTTGGGAGGTTTGCTGTGGGGGGAGTGAACTCATTGCAAGAGACTTTTATGACTAATTTCTGCAACTACTGAATTCATCCCTCCCTTTGAGAAACCCTGTAAGTGTAAATGCCAGATTACTCGGGCATTCTTAACATTTAGAGGAAATTTCAGATATCCTCCTATAGGTGTCTCCCCCAGTGTTTTCCTGATTTCTTAATATGTTATCTTTTGGTTTCTGAAGACTTCAGCTATGTGTGAAAGATACTAGTAGTTGGATATAAATTTAAGCCGGTGGACTTTATTTGCAGAATATGGCAGATAGAAGTCAGGGGCTTCATTTCATACTCTTTTGAGGGACTGTTGTAATAGACAAAGTGTATACAAAGATGCATAAGACACATATGGTCCCTGTGTGGAGACATTCAGTCTCGTTGGTTAATGGTCAATATATACAGAGGCATATGTAGTAATAGAAGGTTGTTAAAAGTATTTAGCTGGTTGAGCCCCCAGTCTTGGGGCTTGTTCATATGAAACTTAACCCCACAGAGGATAGGTCAAGTCTACTTAAAATTTAGGCCTAAGAGTCACCCCCAGGAGGGCCTCTTTTGTTACTCAGATGTGGCCTCTCTCTCCAGCCAACATGATGAGCAGTCTCACCACCCTTCCCCTCTCTGCGTGGGACATGACTCCCAGGGATG
>PVIY010058754.1:0-12336 GCA_004026745.1 Myrmecophaga tridactyla | reverse complement strand
CAAAAATTTAGAATTCCCATAGCCCAAACAACCCCAATGAGAGGTATGGAAAGATCAAAAGTGTTGGTGGAATTACACATAGAAGATAGGACTTAACAACTGAATATGAATGCTGAATCATTAAATTGATATCTCTTTTAGTCTCCAGTATTTTAGAGCAGCTAGAAGTAAAAAACTAAAATTGTGAAATTGTACCCCATGTCAAAGTCTGAAATATGTTCTACAACTAAATGTGGTGCTGTGCTTGGAAATTTATAGCTTTTTTGTATATATGTTATTGTTCACAAAAAAGGAAGGAAAAACAAGTCAATTGTAATGATAAAAAAGTATTTAAGCCCGCTACCCTCCTATATTCTGGAGCAGCTGGAAGGAAAAATATGAGAGGATCTTATGGTAGCCCATGACAAACTCTGGGATCTATCCTGTAACTACCAGTTGAAGAATGCTTTGAAAACTGTTGCTTTTTTATTTCTTTGCTTTGTATATATGTTATACTATACAATAAAAAAAGTCAAAGATAACCTACAGAATGAGAGAAAATATTTGAAAGCTATATATCTGATAAGAGCTTAATATCAAGAATATTTAAAGAAATCCTAACAACTCAACAAGTAAAAGACAAATAACCCAACTGAAAAATGGGGAGAAGACATTTCTCCGAAGATATAAAAATGCCAAGAAGTATAGGAGAAGATGCTTCACATCATTAGCCATTAGGGAAATACAAATCAAAGCACGGTGAGATATGATTTCATACCTCTAGAATGGTTACTATTTAACAAAAAAAAAAAAAAAAAAAAAGAAAGAAGAAAAAGAACAATTGGTGGAGAAGATATGGAGAAACAGGGATTGTTGGTGGGATGTACAGCCACTATGGAAGACAGTTTGATTGTTCCTCAGAAAGATAAGTATAGAATTATCATATTACCTTGCAATCCCACTACACAGGTATATACCTAAAAGAATTGAAAGCAGGGACTCGAACAGACATTTGCACACCAATGCTCATAGTGGTATTTTTCATAATAAGCAAAAGATGGAAGCAAACCCAAGTGCTCAACAGAAGAATGGATAAACAAAATGTTATGTATACATACAATGGAATATTATTCAGCCATTAAAAGAAATGAAGTTCTGATACATGGGACGACATGGATGAGCCTTGAAGACATCATGTTGAGTAAAATAAGCCAGACACATCAGGACAAATATAATATGATCAATATGAAATAATGCAAATAAGCAAATTCACAGTGTCAGAAAATAGATATAGGCTACTAGGGGCCAATGTGAAGGTAGAGTATGTGGAATTAAAACTTAATTGGTACAGAGTATCTGGTTGGACTGGAAGAAAAGTTTTGGTAATGGATGGCAGTAATGGTAGCACAACACTGTGACTGCAATTATCAGCATTGAATTATATATTTGGATGTGGCTAAAAGGGGAAAGAGCAGATTGTACATATGTTTCTAGAATACACATTTTTTAAAAACCACAGTATTGTACAGCACACATAGTGTAGTTTCATGTAAACTATGGACCATAGTCAATAGTACAATTATAATATTCTTTCATCAATTTTAACAAAGCTGCACATGAATACAAAGTGTTAATAATGGGGGGGTGCTCTGTATTTTCTGTATGATTTTTATGTAACCCTACAACTTCTCTAATTAAAAAATATATATTTAAAAAGAAAAGTAAATTCCATCCTAAACCTGGAAATTCCTGAAATCTTTCTTGGGTGCAGGAGATTGTCCTAAAGTGTTAACTGAAATAATTGAATGAAAAGTATTCAGAAGGCTTTCTGCTACCTTTCTGACATATTAGATTTCCTAGAGAAATGAGCTTACTTATGTTCTTCTTTTTTGAATTACAAATATTAAAAATCAGAGGCATGTGATATAAGAGGTGTAAGTCACTGAGCACAAACTTTCCTTTTTCCCATTTTCAAATTGTACTTACTAATTGGTTATGAAGTATTGCATGAAAAAAACAAACTTGCATGTACATTTTTGTGTTCAGTGAAACAAAATATGCTGTTACATAGATTAGACTTTGAAAAGATATTTATAAAGCTACAGAGAACATTTTCTAAATGTCAATTAAGCAAACTTAATATTTTAAAATATGGAAAACATTTAAAATAATGAGTAAAGCTTTTAGTTAATGGAATAGAGTCAATTTTTCTAGGTGTTAAATTCCCATTTTTGCCAGTATAGGCTGGAAATATGAGAAATTCTATTTCCAGCATCTTCACCAATACTGAATGTCATCCAGCCGTAATTGTTGCCCGTAGGATGCCTCTAACCATATTTCCCCAAAGAAGGCATTAGGCCACAAGAATCACAGGTAAATAAAAATTTTAAGTGTGGAATTCATATGACTGAAACCCTTTCTGCATTCACCACCTCTCTTTCTTTTTCTCCCATTCTCCCTTTGTCCTCTTCCACCCTTCCACATCTCTCTTGCCCCTGGACTTCTGTTTTCCAAGTCTATCAAGCTTCTTTTTCTAGAGCTTACTTTGCATCTCTGTGCACACAGTAGAAAATATCTGTCCCAAAATACATGATCAATTCTCTTAACTCAATAATTCAGGTAAGACATTCTAGAATCACTCTCTTCTGAACAGACATTCCATAGAAAGAACCTGTTTAGTACATTTCAAGTCAAATACTCATCCCTGTTAGAATCCAGTGTGACCAAGATAATGATATCAGATGCCAAACACAACAGGGGCTATAAGTGCAGGCTTCTGAGAAAGGAGTGTGGGCAGGTTGTCTAGGAAGGGGGTATATGAGGAGGGAGGAAATGACTGGCAGAGGAAACGGCTTGCACCCCTAGAATAAACTCTAAGAAGTCAACCAATCTCACTGGTGCCCAATTCTGTATGTAATCCAGCAATTACTCTAAAATAGTAACAACCTATAGAATATCTTGCATCCCGACAAGACCAATGTTTTCCAAATTTTTAATGTGTAGAACCTACTTTAATATACAATTAATCACCTGGGACTCTTGTTAAAATGCATATTGTGATTCAGTAGGTTTGATTTGGGGCCTGAGATCCTGCATTTCTCAGAAGCTCTCAGCTCAAACCCATATTGGTAATCAACCAGTGTAGCAAGATATAGACTGAACTGCATCCAAGTCATTCTAGCTCTGTTTTTCAGTCTGTCCTTTGGTCAGGATCATGGCAGCACGTTTTACTTCTTACAATCTCCTCCCTCACAGTAACTCACCTCCTGGGAGCTCAGATCAGAAAACTTCAAGAATATGCACTCAATGTAAAATGATGCAGCCACTTTGGAAAATAGTCTGGCAGTTCTACAAACTGTTATACACAAGAGTGCCAGTCCTTGGTATACACCCAAGAGAAATGAAAACACATGTCTATACAAAACTTGTACATGAGTGTTTATTGCAACATTATTCATATTAGCCAAAAAGTGGATCCATCAACTGATTAACTGATAAAACATGGTATATCCACACAATTGAATATTATTTGCTAATAAAAAGACATACATTGATGCGTGCTAAAATATAGGTGGAATTGAAAACACTATGCTACATGAAAGAAGCCAGTCACAAAGGAGCAGTATTGTATGATTCCGTTTATTAAATGGATTGTCCAGAATAGGCAAATCCATAGAAACAGAAAGTAGATTGATTGGTTCTTGCCCAGGGCTGGGGGCAAGAGTGGGGGTTGAGGCAGTAACAGCTGAGGGGTGCAAAATTTCTTTGCGGGGAATGAGAAAGTTCAAAATTGATTGTGGTGATGGTTGCAATACTCTCTGAATATCCTGAAAACCATTTAATTGTATACTTTAAATGGATGAATTGTGTGATATGTGAATTATATCTCAATAAAGCTGTTTTTCAAAAGGGAATAAGTACTCTTGTTCCAAAATACGTAAAGAAAGGAAGTTTTGTTTTTTATCTTCTGTTTTTATCTCTAAGTTTGTTTTCATTGTGTTGGAGTCTTATCATTTATGATAAGCATTTTCATTACTATCATAGCTTTTGCCCTTACAGATATGTTGATGAAATTTTGTATTCTATTTTCTGAGTAGAGTTATGAGTATAAAAATATGGCCTCATCTGATTTTATATTTAAATAGCCATTCCTAGGAATCATTCATCAGCAAAATGACACAAAGGAAATACGCAAAAGAAAACATGAGTCAATATACAAGTCTAAATCTACGAGTGCATAAGTTTAAAAGTTATATTAATTTCTTAATCATGCAGAATGTTTAGGCACCGCATGCAACTGTTGTAAATGATGTGCTAATTCATGAGCACCCCTGGAGTCAGTTGGTGCTACTTGGAGGTGATTCTTCCTTATGCAAGAATCTATTGCGTTCGGACTGAAGGAGAGGAAGGCTATGAACATTTAGATAAATCACCTTTTTGCTGACCTAAACACTTCTGAACACTTCATAGTCCCCACACCCACAAACTTTCACAATACAATTTCATCTAGTTCTGCAAAAAGAAAGCAAGACAGAGAGAGGAGATCTTCCTGGGCTGGATATTTAAGTTTCCAATTCCTTCTGTGCCAGGTTTAAGTAACGAATTCTGAACCACAGAGGTGCCATGTGTTCTTTAAAAATTTTGTTTTGCTTGAGTTCATGATATGTGGAGCCTTTTACAGCGAACACCAAGAGCAGGGCTTCTTTGTCCCTGTCCTAAGGACAGTGCTAGAAAACTCACGAGTATCTGCACGTTTTATAAAGGTATGTTACTTTATGATTCCACAGGATAAATTAAGTAAGGACAACCAATCAGAATTACAGACTTTCAAAGTTACAGGGACATAACAAAAATCCAAGAACTTGAAGTATCTAAAGTAAATTCTGTTGTTGGAAATACTATGACTAAAAGCAGTCTGATACACGGGAAATTGTTTCAAACCGCAATTCTTTCATCATCAAAGCAGCCATGAGAACTATACTCCTGAGGTTTGGGGAATATATAAATCACAACTGGGAAGTATTACACAAATGAAAAAAAATTATCCAGGGTAACATCACCCCTTCAATGCTTAAAGTATCAATACATTATTTCTCTCTTGCTCTAGCAAGCTTGGTATAAGGTAATGGTATAAGATAATGGTATAAGGTAATCATCCAATCATCCATTAAACAAAACTAGATGTTTTACTGTTTCCCATTTTCCAAGTCTGGAAAACTAAGTGATTACTTTAGACCTCAGAGAGCTAAATACAGTTCTAAGGTCACTCCAGGGCTTTATTTCCTATATTTAGAGTGGGGAAAAAGGGAAATTAAGGCTCAGTGATTTGGTTCATGGAAAATCCTAGAGCTAAAGAATGAACACAGAGAATTAGATCCTGGTTTCCTAATGCAAATCATTTTCCACAAGTAAACTAATTGGGAAGAAAACTACTTTTTACAAGATATTTCTGAAACAGCCTTTCAACATCATGTGATCCCAGAAATATCAACATCAGAATCTCTTAGAGATTTTATTTTAAAATGCAGTCCTTGGCCTCATCCTAAATTTACAATCAGATTTCTGGGAGTACTCTAACATTGTCTCTAACTGCAGTTTTGGAGTCATATTTCTGAACAATGTACTTTGGCTGAGTCATCACAGATCTCAATCTTAGGTTTCCTTTTCCTATTCAGTAGGAATCCTAATGATTTTAAATCAGTTTCACTTTGCGGTTTCTACTTCCTTTTCACAAACGCAATGACTCAGTCACAGGGAAGAAGTGCCAGCTGATGATTTTTAAGGTTTCAGTTTCCAGTTTCTACAGATGACACATCCCACCTCCGCTATATAGTACTCACTTGAGCATTCGCTTGAGGCTACCAGGAGTATTTCTGAAGAGCAAATCAGCCCGAACTCCAGCTTTTCAGAACTGAGAAACAGACTGCAATCATGAGGTAAGTGAAAAAGAATATATAACCACTCTGGTGCGTGAATGCAAATTGCAAAGCTGAGCTTCTTTCTGCTGGTGCAGCCAAGTTCCTGAGTTGTTCTGTAGCTTATCTTCTAAGTATATATGTATCAGTTTGGGCATTTTTTATTTCTGTGGTTCTTTCTGGCATATACACTCAAGTTCCCCAAGCTCCTAGAACTGTTCACTGGATGAAGTTGGGATCTCAGATGGAAAGGAGGCTTGGCAGGAGTGGTTAAACCCAGGCATAAAGTTTGTTCATTGAAAGCTGGACCTAAGGGAATTATATGAGCTCTGTGGTGGCTGTCGTCATCTTTTTATTTGAAGGGACCAAGTTGGGCACTTTTTTCCTTGTAATTTAAAAAGGAAGTGTTTATTTTAAGCACATAATAATAAAGATGGAATCAGTACTGCAAATCCAATTCATGTTGAGGAGAATTCTGCCCTGAAACATTTGATCATTTCAAGGTGAAAAGTGGAAGAACAGAGGGGCATTCTTACAGATGGCCATTTTTTCTATTCCTATATGAAAATTAAACCCAAAGCTTACAGTTATTGTGATTGCTGTGGTGAGAGCTGGCCAGCAGCAGGAAAAAAAACATACTGACCTACAGATCTACTCTTGTGATAGAAAGCAGAAGAGTGGTTGCCTGGGGACAGTGTCAAGGTGGGGTTTGACTAGAGAGGTGTAGAAGGGAACCATCTAGGGTGATAGAAATCATCCATAGGGAGATGGTGGTGATGGTTATATGGATATTTACAGTTGTCAATACTCTTCAAACTTAGTTTAAGTGGATGCACTTTATTGTATATAATCTCACAAAACTTGGCTTTTAAAAATGCTAGAATTCTGCCATTGGATAGAGCCTCAGAAAAGGGAGAGCCGAGAGATAAGAATGGCTTCCCCACCAAATATTCATTGTGGGACCAATTCCTGGGGAGGGAGATTCTGATGACACTGGAAGGGTAAAAGGAGGACTGGCCACCTAATCCTCAGCCCCAAAGGGCTCCCACTTACTCTGCAGGGCATTTTTGAGTAAGTATTGGGATAGGTAAAAGGAATTCACTGCCAAGTGCCCCAGGTTACCATTTTCTATATCATGAGCTCCTGGTCCTGAAGTGATTGTGTGTCAGAGTGGGGTTGACCAGAAAGCCTTACCCAGAGCCTTGGTAGTCTGCCTGCCTGGGAGGCTTTGCAATAGCCTATATTTGGGTATGCCCAGAGCCTGTTCTGAGAAGGCCTGAGAGGATCTCTCTGGACTATACACTGTACTGATGCTCATATCAAGGTGCCACTATTTCCAGAGGCTACAGAGATGTGGCAGGTTGGACTGTTCTGCTCAGCAGTGCTAAAAATTCCAGAAGGAGGAAAGCATCTGGGGAAATTCCTGCTACCTACAGGCTGATGGGTATCCTTCTCTGCTTCATACACTGAGAAACTGTGTTGCTCCCTCCACACACTCACAAACTGACTTAAAATTATAACTAATATACCCATGATCATAGTGGTAACAGTTTCCATGTGCTCCATTGTTGGTAGTGTACTCTATTAAGTGATTTTCACCTATTATCTCATATCATTCACCCGATAGCTCTAGAAAGTATGAATGATTATTTCTATTATTAACCTCATTTTCTAGATGAGCAAAATTGGGCTTGGAAGACCAAGTTTACTTGAGGTCACATAGCAAACAAGTGTCAGAGGGGGTCATTTATCCAGGTACCTAACTAGAGTGCCAAGCATCTTCTGCCTCTGTGCACAAAGTGCATAAGGGTGAGGTATCTTATTGTTTTTAATTATGCTCATGGTGGAGGGAGGGACCTGGGACTGGAAGGACTAGGCTGTCAGTATTCCTATTTGGAAAGCAAGACCACTCTCTGATGGTGACCCACCTTTTGTGCCCTGAGTCACACCTTAGAAGAAGGTGAGAGGCTGCTCTCCCTAGGGCACAGTTTCCTACAATTTAGATGAAGAGAAAAAGAAAATTCATTCCTGGCCATTTTAAGGGTAAGGAAATACAGGCTTTAGAGATGTGACTCAAGAAATATCCCAGAACTGTTCAAAGAAATTTGTCTAGATCTTCTGACTCCCTATTTTCAGAGTACATTACCTCCCATGAGAAACTGGGAAAACCACTTTTCAAAATACCTTGTGATATGTTGGGGCAGATGTGACTCAACCTAAATTGAACCTGTGAATCTGATGCCAGGAGTGAAGGGGTGGGGAGGGGCCAACCAGAGCTTTGGTCTGACATCCCAAATTGGGGGAAGGAGGGAGTGAACTGTGAGGATTGAGGATGCTCAGGACCCCCTTTCCAGATCCCCCAGCTTCAGTCACCCCACTTGATCTTCTACCATGAACCTCTCCTCCTATCTCACCTTGTTATTTATTGCTGTAATTTATTGACCTCCAAAATGCTGCATAACAGACCTCATTTGGGGCAGGGAGGGGTTCCCAAGGCTCCCCACCTCCACTTAGCCCTGTGGGGCCAGGTGCTGAGGGGAACCTCTCTGTATTCCCACCCATACTTGCTCTCCTCATTCCCGTGGGGGACCCCAAGTTGGGCACTGACCCATTTGCAAATACCTCGAGGGGGAGAAGGAGGGATGGGATTAAAGCTATTTTGTTTGATTGGAACTGGAGAGGGCTCATGTCTTACCCTACTTTCTGTCCTTCCGAGAAAGGGTGGGGGACACCCAGGGCAGCACTCCTCTACTGGCCACCACCACTGTCATTCATCAGCTTGAATTCATTTCCCTCAAGAGTTTGAATAAATTCAGGTCAGATCCTCAAGTGTCATAGAAAAGCAACTCACTGACGACTGATCTCTCCATTCATAAGCTTGCAGTTTTAATATACAGTGATGAGAAACTGTTATTTTATGATCTTTTCACTAAAAGCTTGATTGAAGATTAAAAAGCAAAACAAAACTCATGAACAATGCTTCTCGAAGTGTGTTACAGAGCCTCCTGCCACGGAATTTCCATGGTGCTTGTAAAAGTGCAAATTTCTGAGCCCAGTTCAGATTGACTGCATCAGGATCTCTGGGAGTAGGACCCTCTAATCTATGCCCTTTTAAATCTCATAAACTACATTTTCAGAATCTCTCCAATATAATAAGGCCAGCTGAGAGTGAGGTCAGCTCTCACACATGCAGTGTGCTTCCCTCAACAGGAATCTTGAGCGTACTGCATCATTTTCATTCTCCTTTTCACTTTCATAAAAGCACAGACCTAAGGGTGCTAACTCTTGAGTGGAAGCCTCCATTATATAGCCTCCTTCAGCATTTGCTGGTGATAGACAAGCAGATTTCTGAAAATAAAATCAGCCTGGATGCCAGCTTTTCAGAACTGCAGAGAAATAGCCATCATGAGGTAAAGATTCCCTGCTTCTCTAATAGGAAGTTGAGAATTTCTCACAAATGTTATTCTTGAATACAAATTCCCCAGATCATGCTGATTCAGTGTTTGTTTACAGATTAAACATGCTGGGAGCTGGGGAGGACAGGAGTTTGTGAGAGAGCTGAGAGGGAGAGCATGCTCAGTTCCTCTCAGGCAAAGTCTAGTCAGTGAAGGCTGGGGCCTGGAGGAAAGTGACTGGAGGCCCTGGTTCTGCTTTTGTTTCTTATATTTGAAAGGACTAAATCTCAGCAAATGTATTAATGTTTAATTCAGCACTGCACAATTCCAATTTATGATGAGGTCACTTTTACTTGGGAATTTGCTCTTTCAGGATTGGGGCATGTGTCTATCTGAGAAGTCTTCTTACTGACCTTCTCATCTCACATGTGAACTACGAACAGGAAAGAAAGTGCAGATTTCTCCCAAACTATTTTCTGCAGGTGCTCTGTATCAGAAGCAACCCAAGTCCTCTTTAGAATGCAGATTACTGGCCTCTGCATCAAAATCCAGATTTCTAAAATCCTGAGATCTAAAATAAGGCCCAGAGGAAAATAATATATAAAGAAGACACGGTACGTCATATGCACAATAAAGTTTGAGAACTGCTGGCTTATAGAAATGGATGTCCACCTCCAAATTCCCTCTTCCTTAAGTGCATACAATGCTTCCTACATTGCATGCATACACATGTGAGTAGAGAAGGCCAAGTGTGGGTGGGGCTGGGGTGGATGGAAAGGGTGTTCACACAGAGCAAGACTTGCCTGTTTAAGCAGTGTTTTAAGGATGGGAAAGTGGCCATTGGAAATCATTGCTCAAAAGTGAAGTCTTCCTAGAGCTTTGCTACTCAGTGTGGGCCAAGGACCATCATCACCTGGGAGTTGTCGGAAAGGCACTAGCTCGGCCCCCCTCTTAGAGCTACTGAATACAGACCTGCATTTTAATAAGTTCCCCAGGTGATGTGGTCCATGTGCATATTAAAATTTGAGAAGCACGGGCCTGGAAAGTTCCTTACTTCAGATGTTTCCCTGGTAGCCTCCACTCTTACCATTTCAACAGGGATGCTCTAAAATGTTCAAGTTTCTGCGCTAGTAGATGTCATGGCTTTAACTAGGCCCTGGAAGGACCTACGCTGGGGTCTGTAGGTAGTGCCAGAAGGCTATCAACAGCCAGGTAGGTAGGCAGGAGAAGAGGAATGCTGTAAGTAGGTTGATTTTGAGAATTTCTCAAAGGTCTATTAGTGCTGGTTTTATGTTTGTTTGGAGCAGAGCAGCGAAAACTCATGGCTTCAGCCTGAGGACATGGGAATTCTCTTCCTGGACCTGAGGGAATCCCAGCTCCCCAAGGTCTCCTACGAGATACAGAATCTCCAGTTAGGGAGGGCTCTCTGCCTGCCATGTTTTGCCTGAATCTAGGCATTCTTTTTATCCGTTACTGCAGGCATGATCCTGCCTGCCAGTCAAGCTTGCTTGCCCTTCCTTTCAATACCTGGACTTAATTATTGTTAATTTATTTATATTAACAAGAGTATTTAGATCAACTTTCAAAAACATATAAGATAAATTAGTAAGGAAGGAAACCTTGGGAAGTGGAGTATTCATTTTTAAAAGGTAATAATATTTTAATGGAAACCTCCTTAACTTTGGCTGTGGAATTCATATTTCTTCTTATCTACTCTCAGGATTCCCCATCCAAAATACTTTGTCCCAAATCTTCAAGGACAGGTCAGGTAACAAATAACATTATTTTTCTTCATTGGAGACCTTAGGGAAGAAGGCTTAAGAAAAGTCAACAGTCCTGAATTCCAATTTTCAATAGATTTTATAATCATGGAACCACATACACAGGTGGCTATCCTCCTGAATATACTTTTCAGAGTGATACTAAATTTCTTAGCATGGCCAGCTCTGGCATTGATAAAGTGGTGCTATGAATGGAATGTCACAAGAGTTCATTCTCAGGGCTCTCTGGCATGTTCAGGAATACTGAGTGAGCCTATACACTTACTTGTCCCATATATTCTCAAGCAATTGATATCTCCTATATTTGATAGGATTGGAATATGAGACCTCTGGGTCACTGAATGTCAAGGACTAAAAAATAAAAAATAAAAACAAAGAGAGAGAGAGAGATTGTTATCAAACCTGCAAAGTGTTTTCTGGTTTCGTTGAAGAGAAACATCCAAGGAAACCTGTCATTCTACAGGTCTACTTGGAAGTTATTTGGATCCTCTCCACCAATCCTTAGAGTGTTCAGCTATTATCTTCAGGCACCTATATATACCTATAAATCAATTCTGTTAATCGTAACCACCTTTTCCTTTCTCTCTCTCTCAACTTCCTAATTTGGCCAACAGCAACGTTATGTTCCAATGCCTTTATTATATTTTACTTCCATAACAGTAATAAACAGATTTGCTCTGTGATTTTTATAACTCACTCTTTTTTTTTTCTCCAGTCCCTCAAAGAGACTTTGCAATACTTTTATATTTTCTACCCAAAATATTCAGGAATGTATCAGGGTATTACATTAACCTGTACAGAGTAACAGGATCTCATCCCTATTCTAGGCTCCATGTAATTAGATTGTTTAAGTACACTGATCATAGAGGTTAAATTGGATAATGTGCTACAGAAAATTTAAATTGGGGGCAAAATAGACATCTCTTCCTTTGGTCTTACAAAGAAGTTGGAGTATTAAAATACAGACAATATTATCTACTCTGTATTTTCAGTTACCTTAACCCTAGCCGGATCCACTTCATTCATTCATATCTCTAATTGAAGTCTGATTGCTTTTTCACCTTCTTTAACAGTTGCTGTATAGAGTTATGCTTACTTTCAGAGCTGCAAAACTCTAACTCTGAGTCTCAGGTGTCATGCAGATACCTAAAGTTCCAGAACTACTAGGTTATACATAAAGAACACAGCATCTCAGAATTTAGAAATAATAGTTAAAACTTAGGAATAAATATGATATCATTTACTTTTTTTTTTTTTTTTTTTTTT
>PVIY010058753.1:0-12672 GCA_004026745.1 Myrmecophaga tridactyla | reverse complement strand
TGAGCAGCAAAAGAGGTTCTCTGGGGGTGACTCTTAGGCCTAATTTTAAGTAGGCTTAGCCTATCCTTTGTAGGAATAAGTTTCATATGAACAAACTCCAAGATTGAGGGCTCGGCCTATTGATTTGGTTGTCTTCACTGCTTGCGAGAATATCAGGCCTTCTCCAAATGGGAAAGTTGAATTTTCCCTCTTTCACACCATTCCCCCAAGCGGGCTTTGTAAATACTTTTTTATTCACTGTTCAAATCACTCTGGGTTTTATTGGGGTATCACTCTGGACAAACCTACAAATCTCATGCCCTACTCAAGGTTCCATGTTCTTATGGTGTTCAGTTATATTAGGAGATGCACTAGTCAAAATATAAATTTTGTACCAAGTAAACATTTTTTGCTTTAGTCTCACACATAAGTTAAAGTTTTAAAATATGAATTACTGTCTGTTTTCAACACCCTGCAATATTGACATTCCTTTGTTCCTCCTCATGCAAAAGCATTTTAAAATTTGTACATTTAGTCACTATCATTGTACACTCTAAGCATTCCTAGATTATACCATCTCAGTCTTTATCGTCTGTCTTTCCTTCTGATTTCGTTTGTGCTCCCAGCCTTCCTCCCTCTATCATTCTCACATTCAGCTTCATTCAGTGTACTAACATTATTGTATTATAGTTAGGTAGTATTATGCTATCCATTTCTGAATTTTTACAGTCAGTGCTGTTGCACAGTCTGTGTCTCTTCAGCTCCAGTTACCCAATATCTACTCTATTAATAATCTCCTGAAGGTGTCTGTTCTTAACTGAAATTCTCCAAGTTCATTCATTAGTGTTAGTTCATATCAGTGAGACCATACAGTATTTGTCCTTTTGTTTCTGCCTAATCTCACTCAGCATAATGTCCTCAAGTTCCATCCATATTGTTACATACCTCATAACTTCATTCAGTCTTACAGTTGCATAATATTCCATTGTACGTATATACCACAGCTTGTTTAGCCACTCATCTATTGATGGACATTTGGGCAGTTTCCATCTCTTGGCAATTGTAAATAATGCTGCTGTGAACATTGGTGTGCAAATGTCATTTATGTCCTTGCCCTCATGTCCTCTGAGTAGATACCTAGCAATGGTATTATCAGATCAAATGGTAGTTCTATACTTAGCTTTCTGAGGAGCCACCAAACTGCCTTACACAGCGGTTGTACCATTTAACATTCCTACCAACAGTGGATAAGTGTGTGTCTTTCTCCACAGCCTCTCCAGCACTTGTCGTTTTCTGTTTTATTGATAATGGCCTTTCTGGTGGGTGTAAGATGATAGCTTATTGTGGTTTTGATTTGCATTTCCCTGATAACCAGGGAAGTTGAGCATCTTTTCATGTGCCTTTTGGCCATTTTCTATTTCCTTTTCTGAGAAATGTCTGTTCATGTCTTTTGCCCATTTTGTAATTGGGTTGTTTGTCTTTTTGTTGTTGAGTTGAACAATCTCTTTATATATTCTGGATACTAGACCCTCATCTGATATATCATTTCCAAATATCGTCTCCCATTGTGTAGGCTGTCTTTTTACTTTCCTGACAAAGTTCTTTGATGCACAGAAGTGTTTAATTTTGAGGAGTTTTCCCATTTATGTATTCCTTTCTTCAATGCTCATGCTTTGGGTGTAAGATCTAGGAAACTGCCTCCTATTATAAGATTTATAAGATGTGTCCCTATTATTTTATTCTATAAGTTTTATAATATTAGATCTAATGTTTAGGTCTTTGATCCATTTCAACTTAATTTTTGTATAGGGTGTGAGATATGGATCCTCTTTCATTCTTTTACATGTAGATATCCAGTTCTCTAGGTACCATTTATTGAAGAGACTGTTCTCTCCCAGGTGAGTTGGCTTGACTGCCTTATCAAAGATCAGCTGTCCATAGATGAGAGGGTCTATATATGAACACTCTATTCAATTCCAGATAGTCAGTATATCTATCTTTATGCCAGTACCATGCTGTTTTGACCACTGTAGCTTCCTAATATACTTGAAAGTCAGATAGTGTGAGACCTCCAACTTCATTTTTCTTTCTAAGGTTATTTTTAGCTATTCGGAGCACCCTGGTTATTGGTTTTTCTATTTTGCAAAGTAAGTTTTTAGAATATTAATTGGTATTGCATTGAATCTGTAAAACAATTTAGGTAGAATTGACATCTTAACTATATTTAGTTTTCCAATCCATGAATGCTGTATGCTCTTCCAATTTATTTAGGTCTTCTGTGATTTCTTTTAGCAATTTCTTGTAGTTTTCTTTGTATAGGTCTTATGTATCCGTAGTTATATTTATTCCTAAATATTTTATTCTTTTGGTTGCAATTGTAAATGGAATTTTTTCTTGATTTCCCCCTCAGATTGTTCATTACTAGTGTATAGAAACACTACAGATTTTTGAGTGTTGGTCTTATAACCTGCCACTTTGCTGTACTCATTTATTAGCTCTAATAGTTTTGCTTTGGGTTTTTCAGGGTTTTTGACATATAGTATCATATCATCTGCAAACAGTGAGAGTTTTACTTCTTCCTTTCCAATTTTGATGTTTGTATTTCTTTTTCTTGTCTAATTGCTCTGGCTAGAACTTCCAACACAATGTTGAATAACAGTGGTGATAGTGGACATCCTTGTCTTGTTCCTGATCTTAGGGGGAAAGTTTTCAGTTTTTCCCCATTGAGGATGATGTTAGCTGTGGGTTTTTCGTGTATTCCCTTTATTATGTTGAGGAAGTTCCCTTGTATTCCTATCCTTTGAAGTGTTTTCCACAAGAAAGGATGTTGAATTTTATCAGATGCCTTTTCTGCATCAATCGAGATGATCATGTAGGTTTTTCTGCTTTGATTTGTTGATATGGTGCATTACATTAATTGATTTTCTTATGTTGAACCATCCTTGCATACCTGGGGTCAGTCCTACTTGGTCATGGTATATAATTCTTTAAATGTGCTGCTGGATTCGATTTGCAAGAATTTTGTTGAGGATTTTTGCATCTATATTCATTAGAAAGATTGTCAGACCTTTTATTTTTTAATTTTTTTTTTCTGGTGACCTTTCTAGTGTGCTAGCTGCCAGAATGCAATACACCAGAAATAGAATAGCTTTAAAAAAGGGGGAATTTAATAAGTTGTAAGTTAACAGTTTTTAGGCCATGGAAATGTCCCAATTAAAGCAAGTCTATAGAAATGTCCAATCTAAGGTATCCAGGGAAAGATACCTTGGTTCAAGAAGGCTGATGAAGTTCAGGGTTTCTCTCTCAAGTGAGAAGGCACATGGCAAACACAGTCAGGGTTTCTCTCTCATCTGGAAAGACATGTGACAAACATGACGTCATCTTCTAGCTTTCTCTCCTGGCTTCCTTTTTCATGAAGTTCCCTGGGAGGCATTTTCCTTCTTCAACTCCAAAGGTCATTGGCTGATGGACTCTCTGCTTCTCGTGGCTGTGTCATTCTGCTGTCTCAGAATCTCTCTCATTCTCCAAAATGTTTCCTCTTTTATAGGATTCCAGTAAACTAATCAAGACCCACCCGAATGGGTGGAGACACAGCTCCACCTAATCCAGTTTAACAACTACTTTTGATTGAATTACATCTCCACGGAGAGGACCTAACTATAGTTTCAATTATACAGTACTGAATAGGGATTAGAAGAAATGGCTGCCTTTACAAAATGGGATTAAGATTAAAACATGGCTTTTCTAGGGTACAAAGATCCTTTCAAACCAACACAGTGACTACATCTTTTTTTCCATTTAATAGATGGTAGACATCTTTCTAAACCCCAGAATACTCCTCCACAGTATTTTTCAGTGGCTGACAATGCTTCATTGTGTGGCTGTTCTATCATTGATTGAATCCTTCTCTCTTGATCCTCAAGGGTACCTCTGTGGGTATCTTTTATTTAAAAAAAAAAAAAGACACTTTTTTTTAATTGTAAAATACAACATATATACAGAACAAAGAATGAAAAAAATAATAATTTTCAAAGCACACTTCAATAAGTAGTTATAGAACAGATCCCAGAGTTTTCATGGGCTATCCTTCCATCATCTGAAATTTTTCCTTCTTGCTACTCCAAAACATTGGAGGCTAAAAGGAATATTAATATAGCGATTCAGTAGCCGTACTTATTTGTTAAATCTCATTTTCTCTGTTATACTACCTCCTCCTTCTCGCAGTCTATAGGGATCTTTGGGCAATGCCATTCTGCCTTTTTCATGTTGAGAGGGGGTGTCCATGCCAAAGCATAGGGGGATGGAGAGGCTGATCCTTCTGAATTTCACAATTTATGTGACCTAGGAACTTTCAGGTAATTTATATGTTCCAGGAAGGCAAACCTAGTGCATGAAACCTTTATAGAGTTTCAGTTTGAGCCCTAGGTTTTCTTAAGAGTCAAAAGGAGTGATGCTAGTTAGGATTTAGCAAACCATGGCAATCAGCACTATCTAACTAAAGCTTGTATAAGAGCAGCCTCCAGAATAATCTCTTTTATCTCTTGACTCTATTTGGTATCTCTTAGCCACTGATGCCTTATTTTATTACATCTTTTTTTCCCCTTTTGGTCCAGAAGGTGTTGGGGATCTCAAGGTGCAAGTTTACAGTTCTTAGGCCATGGAAATATCCAAACTAAGGCATCCAGAGAAAGATGCTTTAACTCCAAAGAAAGGACAGTGAAGTTTGAGGTTTCTCTCTCAGCTGCGAAGGCACATGGCGATGTCTGCTAGCTTTCTCTCCTGGCTTCTTGCTTCATATGGATTCCCCAGGGATGTTTTTCCTTCTGCATCTCTAGAGGTCTCTGGCTGTGTGGGCCCATTAGGTACTATAGGTTTTTCCAAAATGGTTCCCTCTTAAAGGGTTCCGGAAAGCAACCCCATCTTGAATGGGTGGAGACACATCTCCATGGAAACCATCTAATCAAAAGTTAACACCCACAATTGGGTGGGTCATATCTCCATGGAAACAAGCAAAAAGATTCCACCCGCAATGTTGAATGAGGATTTAAAATCTTGGCTTTTCTGAAAACAGGGCAGTTTCAGATCGGCATATATATTTATATATTTTTACCCCCTTTGGACTGTCAGGGAACGCTACCAATACTCTTTAATTAACCAGCCCACCAGAGTCTGGGATGTATCCATGTATGACATTAAGCTGTACAGAATTACAAGGCCTTGTTCCCGTCTGGACTCCAGAAGTTTTGGTTGTTTAAATGAGCTAGCCAGATAGGTTGATTTAGATTGTGTGTTACAGAAAGTTTAGGTTCTAGACATAATAAACCTCTCTGCCTTTGGTTTCTGCCTAGGTGAAGGCCTAGAGTACATACACTGTCATCTTTTGTCTTGCATTCTAAATTACCTTAGACCCACCCAGATGGGCTTCATTTTAAACTCTAATTGAGGCCTGATCTCTTTTTTGGTTACTTTAGCTGTTATTGTGTAGAGCTATGCTAACTTTCAGGGCTTGAGC
This sequence comes from Myrmecophaga tridactyla, assembly GCA_004026745.1. NCBI lineage: Eukaryota > Metazoa > Chordata > Mammalia > Pilosa > Myrmecophagidae > Myrmecophaga > Myrmecophaga tridactyla. Next base: position 7,181 of record PVIY010058753.1, on the reverse strand, counting down.
ACTCCATTTCTGGGTCTTAGGGGTCACAGAGTTACTCAGAGTTCCAGGGAAATCCCAGCTGATACACACATAGCTCAGTATTTCAGAATCTAGAAATATTTTTACAGCTCCAGACTAAGTGTGGCTGCTATAAGGGCTTACAATCTAGGCTCCAATTTTCTTGTAAGTATTTTCTGAGAGAACTTGCTTATTTGTTCTTTTGCTTCTTACTTATTTTGCACAACACATGGTCCCCAACGTTAATCTAGTTCCTTGTTTGTCTTTCAACGTCCTTCCTTTTTGAATCCATGCCATATTCCATCATATTAATATATCACTGTTCGCCATTCTGCTTCTCAGTTATTGTATCCTTCGCTCCCTTCATCTATTGGGCACCAGAGATAATGTCCAAAATAAACAAACCATATCTTACAGTATCCTCACTTGGTTGTACAGTCAGAAGCACTCTCAACTTTAGACCATTTTCATTGATTCATAATGACAAAGAACCAGCAAGCACAGTGTTGCCAACTATCAAATCAACCCTCCCCCCACAATTAGTTGTCCCCGGTAGTGCTGTGGTGCTGTTGATGTCTTCCTGTTAACTTTTGGCCATAGCATACATTTTTAGTTTTCCCACTATCTCCATGGGTATCTTTTTGTAGCCCCTATGGCATCTCTGGGCCCCTGTTCTAGTCTTCTCTGTCTCGATACCCCAGGTTGGCTACTTTCTCTGAAAATGTGCCTCTGTCGCTTTCTTCCTGGTGGGATCTTTTATCTTGAGAACCTTTCAGGATTCTTTAAAAAAAAAGACAGAAATTCGCATTGGAAAAGGAGGCACCACCATGTGCCCTTCCACCCCCGTTAATAAGGTTTTTATGGAAGAACTGTGGTTAGCAGTACATGGTTGGAAAGTAGCCTTTGTTCTGGTCCTCTGGGTTGCTGATAAGAAAACTCCGTGAGTTTTCACTGCTTTCTCAACAACCTGTCCAAGGGGCAGGGAACAAAATGGATGGTCTTTTACCTGTGTATCAGCAGCATGCTTAGTGGGACTAAGCCAGATTCTTCACTGACGTCTCTTCTGAAGCCCAAGCTTGCATGTCCATGTTTTGGTCTTTCTGGCTGACAGACAGATGCATTGGATGCTTTGAAGTGACGTTAGCAGCTGAATGTGTCCCTTGGCTTTTTGTTGTTCCAGACATAGGGAGAGCCATAGAGTTTCATGGCTTTGAAAGGTTAGGCTTCCAGATGGGGGTCTGCTTCGCTGTGGTGAATTCACATGTGATGGCAAGGCAATGTATATACCTGTTTCTGTGAGTAACAAAATTGCTTTGATATGGGGAAAAGCCAATCAAGTCTCAGAAAAACAACTTAAATACTTTTTTTATATCCAGTACAGAGGTGCTGGTCTTTTTCACTTTGGCAGCCTTTCTAGTCAGTGTGATCAGATTTTGGAATTTCATGATTCCTCGTATCCTACCACCTTCACTGTTGGAAGAGTGCTTGGATGAGGGGCTGTTGATTGAAGACATGAGGGCTTTAGTTATGTTTTAAAAATTGGGTTAAAAATGTTAAAATAAATTTAGTAGATTGAAATACTAGTGATCCATGAAAGGGAGGGGTAAGGGATATGATATGTATGAATTATTTTTGTTTTCTTTTTATTTCTTTTTCTGAATTGATGAAAATTTTCTAAGAAATGATCATGATGATGAATATACAACTATGTGATTAAAAAAAAAAAGAACGTTCGTATTGTAAAAAAAAAAGGGTTAAGCCCAAATGCCTCCCTACACTCAATGTAGAGGGTAGGCTACCTGCTGTGGCAGTGGTATTTACCTGGCTCCTTTCTTGCTCAGAACTTGTTTCTTTTAACGGGGCCTCCATGTCCTAGCCCAGCAGAGGCCTGGCTCCCAGCCTGCTTGCACTCTCTCAGGCTGTTCTCCTATCTTTATTGGACTGGTCCCTATTTTCCTTTAGTTTGGGTTCTCTGATTTTTTTTCCCCATGCGAAAAGAAACCTTGGCAGAAGCTTTGTCCCAAAGGAAAGCCTGCCCTCACAAAAGCAAAGAAACTGAGTATCTGCTCAGCCTCTGGCTTGCCCTTGGCATTGTCCTTGTACAGCATGTGAACCGGCGGGCAGATGGTGCTAGGGCAACTCACCTTTGGTATGTACAGCCTCTTCCAGATGCTTCTCACATCAGAGACATATTGGTTTCAGTTGAGGTGCCTTGGGCTGTATTTAACCAGCTGTTTTTTGCCTGATAAATCTCTATTTGCTTATCCTTGTTTGTTTTTGAACTTGTTTCTGGCTCCTTGGAGTTGTGGGTTGTAGTGTGTGAGATGATTGCCACTGATTGATACAATATAGATTAAATTAGTAAAGCAGGGTATTATAATCTGTCCCTCACCTAGTTCTATTCAGCAGAGAGAATTCATTCCTGTTTCCTGCCTTCAAGGGCCCCATAGTAGCAGATTACAGGCCCATAGCCTCAGGAGCAGTAGCTGGCCTGCGTGGCTCTAATTGAGGTCTACGTGTGCTGCCTTCTAAAAGTAACTGGAACGTTGCTATCGGAGCATTGTAGAAAAACTTGACATTTTAGCCCTTTGTTCTTTGTTGGCTGGGATCCCTGGAAGGATATCAGTAAGTGAGCTTTACTGTGTCTTGGGAGCTTGAGGTCCTGGGTAGGAAATCCATGTCTGCAAAGCAGCCAGCCCCTATGGTGTGTCATTGTGGAGTGGGCTGAGCCATTTTCTGTTTGAAGGGCAGCTGGCCTGAATTCTGTTGTGTCACATGGTTTATGTGCATAACTTTTTCTGTTTTTCCTTTTAAAGGTGGCTTTTCAAAGTCATGAACAGAAGAGGGTAGACATTAGGAGAAGAGTGCTGGTTTTTCCAACCAGCTCTTGTTGGGCTGTTGCAATCTCCAGACAAAGCAATCATTGTTTTGAATAAAGTGCCAGTTGGTTTGGTTTGAATCGCTCCAGTGCTCTGAAACTGGCTTCCTTTCTTCAACCTTAGCCACTGTTCCTAGGGGTAGGCTAAGAAGAAGGACTGCCAGTTCCAGGAGGGAGGGTGGGGAATTGCTTTCCTTTGCCCTCTCTTCTAAGCAGCAGCAGTTTCTTAGGAGGTTTAACTAACGATTCCAGAGTAGTCAGCTGTCTCCTGGTCCAGTGGGCATCCCAGGCTGATCTTGGACCTCAGCTGGGTTGCAGCTTGCCTCTCAGTAGTGCTCTGTGAGCACTGAGTTTCCATGAAGGGCTCTGCTGGCTTGTGGCTCAGCCTCACGTTATTTGCCTGTGCTGTATATGAGACCACCTGCTCTAGCTTGGTTCCTCTCCTGCTGTTGCTGCTGCCCCAGCTGACCTGCCTGCTGAACTGTTTGTCCTGGCGTCTGTCGCTATCGTTTGTGTGACGCGTCAAGCTACAAAGTTAATCACCAAGAGGGAATAATTTATCTGGCTGAGCTCCCAAATTCAGTCCCTCAAGATTGGAAACAGAGATTCATTGTTTTGGTTCTTTCTGATGCTGACCTAGGTTGCATTGTTTTATCTCTATCCCCCAGTTCAGTTTCATGTTTGTGTGGTCAGATTAGTCACATCCAGATGTCACTGTGAAAATCACAGCCCTAAAGGGATAAAGACATTAAGAACTCATACAAAAGGGTAAGACTCCATTCCTCCCAATATCAGGAACTCAGTTTCTCTGCATTTGAAGTTATACTTCTCCAAATACAGTGTAGTTACCAACTGACATTTGAAGAGGTTAGATGAAGAAAATGCAGAATATGAAAAAAAATTGTTTTTAAGGCCTTCACCTGAGACAGCCAAGTTAAAGTACTTTTTCGCAAAGATTTAGCTGCAAAGGGAGGAAAAGATTGTACAAGGTTTGGACAGAGCCGTATGATAAGCATGGCAGTATAAGATGAACTTATCTGTAGGGTTAGCATTTATTCAGAGATAGCCTTGGGAATCACCTACATAATAAGTTTTGAGGAATACAAAAGAATTCATCAGTGGATCTAAAATTACTGCTTTATTAGGGCTTTGAGTTTTGTAGCCTTGAGGTTGGGTAGCTATTAAAATATGTATTGCAAAAATACCCCAGTTATTTGCCCTTTCCTTAAAGTATAGAACTTCCTCTAATAAGCCAGTTTTCCAGATAACTGATGTTTATTTCTTTAATCTTCTCTTTTTAAAAATGAACGAGTTTTCAACCTATCTGGATAGATCATTTAAACACAGGGAGCCCAGAATAAGAATGAAGTTCTTTAATCCTGTATAGCTTAATGTAATGCCTGGATAGATCCCAGAGTGTATTAAGCAGATAATCAAAAAGTATTGAGGGATGAGAGAAAAAATATGGAACTATTAAATTTTACCACTGGGAAAACCCCTGGTATTGTTCTGGAGTAATAAAAATGTTCTACAATTGGTTATGGTGATATATACACAACTATGTGATGATACTGTGAGCCAGTGATTGTATACTTTGGATGGGTTTTGTGATGTGTGACTATATCTCAATAAAATTGGGGGAAAAAAAGGCATCCTTTTCTTGTTCCCTATCTTAGAGCAAAGCTTTTAGTCTTTCAGCATTGTATATGGTATTGCTATGGTTTTTCATATATGTTCTTTATCATATTGAGGAATTTCCCTTCTATACCTAGTTTTCTGAGTATTTTTATCAAAAAGGGTACTGAATTTTGTCGAATACTTTTTCTGCATCAGTTGAGATGATCGCGTGATTGTTCCTCTTCATTCTGTTAATATGGTGTATTACACTGAGTGATTTTCTTATGCTGAAGCACCATTACATTCCTGAAGTAAACCCAGTTGGTCATGGTGTATAATCCTTTTAATGTTCTGTGAATTCAGTTTGTTAGTATTTTGTTGAGGATTTGTGTAACTGGCCCACATACAACCTGAAAAGGTCCAGTTCTTATCATTATCAACCCATTTCTTTTTTCAGGTTTCAGAATCATAGGTTTCCTTGTGATGCTGATAGGAACATCATGAGAGTTGGCAAAATGACTGAATTTGCAACGCAGAGGTTGACAAAGGTTCAATTAGACTAGCTTCCTGTTCACATTGAATCATCTTTCCTTTTTCCTCCCCTACCCCTTACTGCACCCCTCTCTAACCTCAGACTTGAACCCATATGGTAGTTTCCCTTCCAGATTTTTATTTTTAATTAGTTTGATGATTGTCTCCAAAACTCTAAAGAAAATACTGGCTTAACAGTTTCTTAATTGACTAGTTTCAGATTTAATTTTTTTCTTTTTTTATTATGATAACATGTACATAATTAATTACCATTTTAACTATTTTAAGGGTATGTTAAATGGCATTAAGTACATTCATAATGATGTGTAAGTGTCACCACTATTTCCAGACCTTTTTCATTGATCTCTTTTTTAATTGTTTTTTTTAAACTTTTTTAATTGTATAGTATAACATATATACGAAGCAAAGAAGGAAGAAAGCAATATTTTTCAAAGCACTCTTCAGCAAGCAGTTTCAGGAAAGATCCCAGAATTTGTCATGGCCTACTATACCATTGTCTCAGATTTTTACTTTTAGCTCTTCCAGAGCATTGGAGGTTAAAAGGAACAAATATTTTTTTTATCTTCACAATCGACATTTTTTCCCCTTTTTTTGTGAAAAATAACATATACAAAAAAGCAATAAATTTCAAAGCAAAGCGCAACAATTAGTTGTAGAGAAGATTTTAGAGTTTGGGGTGGGGTTGCATTTCCACAATTTTAGGTTTTTACTTCTAGCTGCTCTAAGATACTGGAGACTAAAAGAAATATCAATATTGATTCAGCAGTCATACCTGTATATACCTTCTCTGTATAACTCCACCATCATCTTTGATCTTTCTGTCCCACTCTTTACAGGTATTTGTACTATGTCCATTCATAACTTTTCATGTTGGAAGCGGCTGTCAGTAATATGAGGTAGGGAGATGGAACTAGTTGATGTTCTTGAGTAGCTGGCCCTTGGTTTTAGGACTTATCTGGCCTAGGAACACATCTGGAGGTTGTAGGTTTTTGGAAAGTAATCATAGTGCATGGAACTTTTGTAGAATCTCAGATAGAGCCCTAGGTGTTCTTTTAGGGTTGGCAGGAATAGTTTTGGTTAGGATTAGGCAAACCATGGTAAATAGCAATATCTAGCTGAAGCTTGTGTAAGAGTAGCCGCCAAAGAAACCTCTTGACTATGTTTGAACTCTATCAGCCACTCAGACCTTATTTAATTAAAATTCTTTTCCCCCATTTAGTCAGACATTATCGATCCCACCTTGACAGAACCAGGCTCACCCCTGGTATTCATATCCCACGTTGGCAGGTAGAGTTTCACCCCTGGATGTCATGTCCCACGTAGCGGGGAGTGTAGTGATTTTACTTGTGCAGTTGGGCTTAGAGAGAGAGAGGGTCCACATCTGAGCAACAAGAGAGGTCTGGAAGTAACTCTTAGGCATAACTATAGGTAGGCTTAGCCTGTCCATGATTTAAATAAGCTTCACAAGAGCAAGCCTCAATGCAAAATTTATTTTGGGGTAGCACATTCTCTAATTTAACTTGTAGGGCCAGTTTATTTGAACACCCTAATTACATGGTGTCTTGAATAGGACATGAGATCTTATTGGTTTGTCCAGGTTAGTGTGATGCCCCTGTACATCCCAGAGTAATTGGGGCAGAGAATAAAAAAGTATTTGCAAAGTTCCCTTGGGGTACTGGTGAGGAACGAGGAAATTGATAAATGTTCCTATCCAGAGAATTCCTGATATTCTCATAAGCAGTGGGGACAACTAATTCAATAGGCTGAGCCCTTGACCTTGGGGTTTGACCCTGTGAAACTTATTTCTGCAGAGGAAAAGCTAAGCCTATTTATAATTATCTAAGAGACACCCCAGAGAACCTCTTCGTTGTTCAGATGTGAATTCTCCATTCACATGTGAATTAAGGCAACTTGGCAGGTAAACTCAGTGCCTTCCCAACTACGTGGGACATGACTCTCAGGGATGTAAATCTCCCTGGCAAAGTGGGACAGGACTCTCAGGATGAGCCAGGACCAGGCATCATGGGATTGAGAAAGCCTTATTGACCAAAAGGGGGAAGGGAGAAATGAGACAAAATAAAGTTTCAATAGCTGAGAGATTTCAAACAGATTGGAGAGGTTATCCTGGAGGTTATTC
>PVIY010058752.1:0-12316 GCA_004026745.1 Myrmecophaga tridactyla | reverse complement strand
CTTTATGCTGTCAGTCAAATTCCCGAGACCCTCCTCAAAATTTTCTGTTTTTTTCTCAAACTGCTCTGCTGATAGTATGAACTTCATTTTGCTGTCTCCTAGTTCACTGATTCCTCCTTCTGCCTGTTCACATCCGTTATTTTATTCCTCTAGCATTATTTGAACTCTGTTATTTTGCCTCCCATTTCTTTTCAAAGTTCAAACTCTTCTTTATTCTCACACCTTGTCTTCTAAATATCTTGTAGATCTATACTCATATTTTCCTTCATCTCCTTGAATTGATTTTGGACATTTGTTTGAACTTCTTTGGTTAGTCATTCCAAAGACTTGTCTCCTCTGAAGTTTTACTTTGTTCCCTTGACTGAGCCATATCTTCCTGTTTCTTGTAGTTTTTTTGCAATGTCTGGGTATATGTTTATTTGGATGTGTTAATTGTGAAGGTCGATTTCTCTCTCTTGCCTAGTGGTTTGTTGTTGATTGGCGTTGTGTTAAGGTTCTTCTTTAATGCTTAGTTCACCTTATTCTGGATTTTTAGAGTAGCCTATGTCTAACTGTACAGATGTATTCTTCTTCAGTTGAGCTTGCACTAAATATGAATACACTTTTTTTTTTTTTAAAAAACATGGGCAGGCACCAGGAATCGAACCCGGGTCCTCTGGCATGGCAGGCAAGCATTCTTGCCTGCTGAGTGAATACACTTTTTAAGATTACACTTTTTGTGTAGTTGTTTCACCCTCAGTACAACAGCTTTCTTTCCTCTGTTGCTTCTCTGGGAATCCTGACTTTTTTCTGTTTTATTTTGTGTAGAATTTTCTCCCCAATTACTGTGACTTATTTATATTTTTTCCTTCATTCATTGTCCCATGTTTCTTACACTTTTCAGTTCTGGGACTTGGTCCTGTCTTACAATAGTTCAGTCCCCCTGACCCTTACTTTTTTTTTCTATGAGGCTTTTCTGCCTCCAGCTTCTTCCCTATTTGGGTATCCCACCCCATGGAGCTAAATGGAGTCAATCCAGAAAGGTCAGTTTTGTGTTTAGATGGTCCAGAAAACAGACCAGAATAATGTGTGACCCTCTTGCCAGCAGTTTGCCAGTATCTCTTCATTTTTTCCCTTGAAGGCACTTTTGTGTGCAGCACTTCTCAGCTGCTGGTGTTACACCCTGAGTCTCTGCAGACTTAGGTCTCTGTGCCTGGATATGTGTGGGGTTCTAACTCACTGCTCTGTGTGGCTCCATGTTCTGCCTCAATGGCAGGAGGGTTCCAGAAGTTACTGCATTTTTGTGACTCCTAAGTTGTTTGGGACAAAGTAAGAGGGAGTAGTTCAGACTGGCAGGTCTGGGATGAAAATTCATGACCTGATTTTGGAGATTATTTTTCTTTTTCTTCATTTCAGCATTTGCAGAGTCTATCTCCATTCTCTATTGTCCTCCAGATTGCAAGCAAGTAAAATTTGTCACATATTAGTTGATTCTGAGGGGAGACTTTTCCAGGGGATGTTTTACATGTCCCTGTTGATGACATCACTCCTGATTTTCTTGAGTTAAGTTTGTATGTGGTTGACTTAGGGAACCACCTCATGCCTATGTGTATGAATTTCCAGAACCATTTGTGAAAGAGACTATTCTTTCCTCATTGAGTAAACTTAGCGCCCTTGCCAAAAATCAACTGGACAGTGGCTCAGCAGGCACAGTTCTTGCCTGCCATGCTGGAGACCTGTCCAGGTTCAATTCCTGGTGCCTGCCTAAGCAAAAAAAAAAAGAAAAAAAATTAGTTGGACATAAGTGTGTGGTTGTAATTCTGAACTCTCAATTCAATTCCACTTGTCTCTATGTATGCCATTTTTCCAGTACCATGCTTTTTTTTTTTTGGTGCATGGTCTGGGAATTGAACCCAGGTCTCCCACATGAAAGGCGAGCATTCTACTACTGAACCACCCAAATGATGCTTTTTTGATTAGTGTAACTTTGTAATAAGTTTCAAAATTGGCAAGTGAGAGTCCTCAACTTCATTCTTCTTTTTCGAGATGATTTTGACTATCTGGGTCCCTTACTTTTCCATATAAATTTGGAAAATTTGGTGTTACTTTCTGCAATGAGGGTTGTTAGAATTTTAATTGAGATTAGAATGAATCTGTAAATTGATTTAGATAGAATTGACATATTAACAAAGTGTAATTTTCAAATCAACGAACAGAGTATTTCCTGCCATTTATTTAGGTGTTTGGTTTCTTTTAGCAATACTTTGTAGTTTTCCATGTAGAAGTCCTTCAGATCCTGGTTAAATTTATTCCTAGAAATTTGTTTCTTTTAGTTCCTATTATCAATGGAAATGTTGCTTTGATTTCCTTTTCAGATTGTTTGTTACTAATGTATGGCTACACTTCTGAGCTTTGCATGTGTCTGTTGTGCCCCCAGCACTTTGCTGCATCTATTAGCTCTAGTTGCCTTGTAGTTAATTTCTCAGGATTACATAAAGGGAGGGTCATGTCACCTGAAAATAGGGATAGTTAATTGTTTTTGTTTTTGTCTTTTTGTTGTTGAATTGTATTTCTTTTTATGTTTTGGATATTAAACTCTTTATCTGATATATGGTTTGAAACTATTTTGTCCCATTCTATAGATTTCTTTTTACTCTCATAATGAAATTCCTTAATATATATGTATTTTATATTTTGATGTAATAAAATTTATCTGTTGTTTCTTTTGTTAGTCATGGGTTTTGTGTTATATCTGAGAATCCATTGCCAAAGACCAGGGCACGAAATGTTGTGTTATTGTCAAAGACCTTCGTACTTTTAGCTCTTATATTCATGATCCATTTTGAGTTTATTTTTACATGTGCTGGGAAGGCCGTCCTCACATCCTTCTTTTGTATGTGGATATCCAGTTTTCCCAATACCATTTGTTGAAGAGACAATTCTTTCCCCGATTCATGTATTTAACACCCTTGTCAAAACATTAATTAGCCTTGGAAATGTGGGTCTATTTCTGAACTTTCTATTGAAGTGATGTACGTGTCTGTCTTTGTGCCAGTATCACACTGTTTTGATTAGGCTCACTTTGGAGCACATTTTAAAATTAGGAAGTGTGAGTCCTCCAAACTGTTCATTTTTTTTTCGAAAATGACTTTGAAATCAGGGACCCCTTGCAGTTCCATATTAAGTTCAGGCTCGGTTTTCCCATTTCTACAAAAGAGGCTGCTAAAATTTTAATTGAGATTGAGTTGAATTTGTATATTGCTTTGGGAAATGTTTATCTATTAGCAATGTTAACCTTTTCCAGTCTTGGAAGCGTTAACATTGGAATATCTTGCTATTTATTTAGTCCTTCTTTAATTTCTCCCTGCAGTGTTTTGGAGTTTTCAGAATACTTAGTTAATACTCAGGATACTTTTGTATCCTTAAATTTATTCCTAGATATTTTATTCTTTTAAGTGTTTTCTAGTTAAGTTCTTGTCAACTTCGCTAAGTCCAATTGTAGTAAAGTAAGCACCGGCCTGATTGTTGTTATTGTTAGGGTATTTTGTGGATTGAAATCATCAAGTTGATTGTGATTGATTAGATCTACATTCAACTAAGTAGACTGCCTTCAACAATGAGAGAAGTCTCATCCAAACAGTTAAAAGCCTTAAAAGGAGAACTGATTATTTCAGTTCTCAGAAAGAACAATTCCTACTTCTGCTTAGCCAGCTAGCCTTTCTTGGTGAACTCATCATGAATCTTCCTCAGAATTCCCAGCTTGCAGCGTGCCTCATGGAATTCAGTCTTCCCCATATCCACCATCAAGTGAGCTAATTCCTATGGTCATTGCCAATGCAGAGAAGCCCAGTTGTGTTTTTGTGTGTTGATCTTGTACTTTGCACCTTTGCTGAAATCATTTATTAACTGTAATGATGGTCTTGTGCTGCCTTGGTGGTTTCTCTATATAAGATTATGTCATCTGCAAGGAGCTAGTTTTACATCTTCCTTTTCGATTTCAATGACTTTCATTTTTTTGTCTGCTTAATTACTCTGGCAAGAACTTCAAGCACAATATTTATCAGTGGTGGTTAAAGTGGGCATCAATATTTCAACCCTGATCTTGTGGGGAAATCTTTAAATTTTTCACCACCACATGTGATGTTAGTTGTGGATATTTTACAAATGGCCTCTATCACATTGAAAAATTCCCTTATTTTCCTACTTTTATGTGTGTTTCTTTCAAGAAAAGAGGCCAGATTTTCTCAGATGACTTTTCTGCATCAATTAAGGTAATCCTATAGTTTGTTTCCCCCTTCATTCTGTTCATTTAGTGTATTACATTGATGTTCATATGTTGAACTACTTTTGCATTCCTGGAATGAATCCCACATGGTTTTAGGGTATAATATTTTTAATATTCCACTATATTTGGTGTGCTAGTATTTAGTAGGGATTCTTGCATCTATATTGATAAGAAAAATTGGTTTCTAATTTTCTTTTCTTGTGATGTCTTTACCAGCCTCTGTTAAAGAGTAATACTGGCCTTATAGAATGAAATAGGATGTTTTCCTCCTCTTGAATTCTTTCAAAGAATTTGAGAAGGATTGGTATTAATTTTTCTTTTAATATGTTCTGGATGTCTCTGGGGAAGGCATTTTTCCCTGGAATTTTTTTGGGTGATAGATTTTTAATTATTGTTTCAATCTCTGTACTAATTATAGGTTTTGTGGAAGTTTTCCATTCTTTCTTGAGTCAGTTTCAGTGATGATGCATTTCTCAGGATTTTTTCCATTTCTCCTAGAATATCTAGGTTGCTGTACATTGTTTATTATATTCTCATAATCTTTTTTATTCACGCGAGGTCTTTTTAGTGATATCAGCATTTTTCTTTCAGAATTTTGTAATTTATATTTTTTCTCTTTCTTTGTCAGCCAATCTAAAGGTTTATCAATTTTCTGCATTTTTTTTCAAAGAACCGAATTTCATATTATTTATTCTTTCAATTGTTTCTCTACTCTCTACTTCATTTATCTCTACTCAAATATTATTTCCTTTCTTATAGTGACTTTGTTTTTATTTTGCTCGTTTTTCTAGTGTCCCAAGATGTAAATTTAGGTTATTTATTTTAAATTTTCTGCTTTTTAATATTGATATTTATAGATATAAGTTTCATTCTTTAAACAGTTTTCACTAAATCCTGTAAGTTTTAGTATGCTGTGTCTACTTTCATTTATTTTTATTTTTTTTCTAATTTCCATTGCAATTTCTTCTCTAACCCATTGTTCATTTAAGAGCATGCAATGTGCCACATATTTGTAAGTTTTCCGTTGTTCATTCTGTTACTGATTTCAAGTTTCATTCCATTGAGGTCAAAGAGGTTTCTTTTTATGACTTCAGTGTTTTAAAATATATTGAGACCTTTTTGGTCCCCTCATATATGTTCTTACCTAGAGAAAAATAATTGGTGTACATTTGAAAAGAATATGTAAAACTGTTTATTTCTCCCTTAGTGAGGGCATGTATTTTGCTTCACATATTTTGCTATTTGTTGCATACTTTTTTATTATTAAATATCCCTGTTGAATTTTTCCTTTAATCAATATATAATGTCCTTTGTCCCTTGTAAAAGTTAGTGACTTAAAGTTTATTTAACTTAGCCAGATCTACTCTCTTTTTATTACTGTTTGCAGGAAATATTTTTTTTCATTCTTTCACTTTCAACCTATTTATGTTATGGGTCTACAATTGGTCTCTTGTAAATAGCATTTGGTTTGATCAATTTTCTTAATCAATTTTGCCAAAATATGCTTTTTCATTGGAGAGTTTAATCCATTCCATTTGAGGAAATTACCTTTTCTGTACTTCCTTTCTTCCATTACAGCCCTCCTTTTTGTTTAGAAGATCTTTTAAAAGGAGCCATTTTGAATCACTTATCCCATCGTTGTCTGTAGGATTTTTTTTAACATATTTTCTTTATGATTACACTTGTTATATTTGCATCCTTAAACTATTACAATTTAGTTTACATTGTTTCCAATTTGACTTTGACTGCCTACATAAACGACATATCATATTTCTCCATCCCTCCCTTTCATGTTATTCTTGTCACAAATTCCATCTCTTTGCATTGTGTGCCCATAGCAAAGATTTAGGTTTGTTTTATGTATTTGACTTTTAGGTCTTATAAGAAATAAAACGCAACATTATAAATGAAAAATGAGATAATTCTGGCATTCATATTTACTTATTTTGTTATTTATACTGGACATTTTTATTTCTTCATCCTGCATTGAGATACTGTCTGGTGTCTTTGCCCTGTTAGATAGTGGTATGAGAGGAGAACCAAGGGTCTATACTGTGCACTTAGGGACCTGCCAGAGCAGGAAATGTCCACACACAGGCAAAAGAGGGAGGGAGAGAGAGACAGAGACAGAGACAGAATATAGCCAGTTGCCCTAGATCCTTATATCCAAGTGGATTCTGGTGGGAGGCAGAAAGAATTCTGGCTAGAGGGGGAAAACTGAGGGTAGCTTCTACTCTGGCCCTTCAGGGGTACCCCAGACCTACCTCAACCCACAATCCCAATTTACAGAGAAGGAAGTTTGCTCTGTGAGTCTTGGCTTCAGCTGGCTGCTCCCAGAATCTGGGCCTTATGGTTGTACTCACAGCTATTTCCATAATTGCTACCATGGGTCCGAGCAATGGGACTGAACGCTGGTTTGTGCTTTCACTTACAATATCTGAACTCTGAGCAGCCTCTCATTTCCTTTGGCAGTCCTGTGTTTGTCCTAATTGTCCATTCTTGTTTCCTACCCAGTTAATTCTAATCTCGTTTTCCCCAGACTTTCATTTTTCCAGTGGAAGGAATGATTTGTAAAACTTCCTAAATCTGTGAGCTCTTATTCATATTTATGCCATGAGTGAATATTCATGTGTTAGTTGTAATGAGAAGTTGAATGGATGAGTGTATTAGTTTTTAAAGCTGCCAAAATGCAATATACCAGCAATGGAATGACTTTTAAGGGGGAATTTAATAGGATACCAGTTTAAAGTTCTAAGCCTATAAAATTATCCAAATTAAGATATCCAGGGAGAGGTACCTTAACTCAAGAAAGGCCAATGTGTTTGGAACATCTTTGTCATCTGGGAAGGCATATGGCTCACATCTATTTGTCCCTTGCTCCTAATCTACATTGCTTTCAGCCTCTGTTCCTAAAAAGGTTCCTCACTTTGCTTCTTTGGGACTGGTTTTCACCTCTTGGCTTCCCTTGGCTCTCTCTAGGTTCTGGCTTGCTTAACATCTCATGGGAAGGCACATGGCAATGTCTGCTGGTCTTCAAGCATCTCCAAACATCCATGTCTCTGTTCTGAACTCTCTCCAAAATGTTTCCTCTTTTAAAGGACTCCAGTTATCTAATGAAGTCCCACCTGGAATGGGTGGACTCACATCTCCATCTAATCAAAGTTCACACCCACAATTGGCATGAAGATAACCTAATCAGAAGTTTCCACCCTGAACTTTTGAATCAGGATTAAAAGAAACAGCTGCCCCCACAAGACTGAATCATGATTAAAACATGGCTTTTCTGGGGTACGTAATACTTTCAAACCAGCACAACGAGTTTAAGGGCATGCACGTTATGAATCTCAATAAGAAAAGCCCCCCAAATTGATGCGAAAATTTTATATACTCATGAACAGTGTGTGAAACTGCTTATACCCCCATACTGGTTATTATCAGTCTTTTATAGCCACTGAATCCCCATGGTGATAAATGATAGAACCTATCTTCATTTAAAAACAATGTGGAATTCATTGATAATACTGAGGTTCAGGCATTGTGATAGTCAATAGATGGTCCTTATAGCAGACATATTACAATCTAAAAGGGAAGAAAGCACACAATTTTAAAAACCGTGTATCAGTTAAAAAAAGTCAAAACAAAAATATAAAATAGAATAAAGAAATTAATGTAATAACATAAAATTAACACTCTACTTAATAATAAAATTTTAAATTAGGAGCAAGAAGAAATGGACAAAGATTTTTAACCTCTTCTACTTAAGATTTTAATGTGATCACAGCCTGAGCAATAAGGAAAGACAATAATTCTAAGATTAGAATTATTAGAAAAAATATTTGTAGGATAAGTTTTTTTTTAAACTATAAATTAACAAATCTATGGACAAGGTTTTAAACTTGATAAGACAGTGATATTCTTGATAGGCTAAACATTAGGTCTAAAGAATAAAATGGAGATTCAGAAACTTATCTATTATTCTCTTAAGCATTAAGGATTCCCAATTGATAATCAAGCCCTCGATTTTGGGGCTTGCTCTTATATAACTTATTTCTGCAGTGGTGAAGCTAAGTCTACTTATAATTATGCCTAATAGTCACCACCAGAGAACCTCTTTTGTTGCTCAGATATGGCCTCTCTAAGCCAACTCTGCAAGTAAATTCATTATCCTCACCACTACACGTAACATGATGTTCAGCAGAGTAAGTCTCCCTGGCAACGTGGGGTATGACTCCCAGGGATGAACCTGGCCCTGGCATTGTGGGATTAAGAATACCTTCCTGGCCACAGTGACTTACTGGCAGAATCTCACCTACCATGCCAGAGACCCAGGTTTGATTCCCAGTGCCTGCCATGTAAAAAAAAAAGGAAAAAAAGAAGAATGGCTTCTTGATAAAAATGGAGAAGAGAAATGAACAAAATAAAGTTTCAGTGGATAAGAGGTTTCAAACAGAGTCAAGAAATAATTCTGGAGGTTACTCTTATGCAAGCTTCAGCCAGATAATGCAAATTGCCACAATATCCCAAACCCCAACTAACAATATTCCTGAAAACCCTAAAGAATAACCTGGGTTCTATCTAAATTCCATAAAAGTTTTTTTTTATTAAAAAACTTAAGGCTTCCAGATGGCTCCTATGACAGAGTCCTAAAGCCCAGAGGTACCAGTCTATCCGAGAACATCAACCAGTTTTGTTCCTCTACCCCGTAAGGTCAACGCCACTTTCCATGCAAAGACGTTCTAATGGCCATTGTCTAGATATCCCTAAAGATTGAGAGAATGATCAAATGAGAAGGAGAAGATGTAACTGAGAAAATAGGATTTAACAAATAGTTATAACTACTGACTCATTATGTAGATATTTCTTTTTAGTTTCTAATGTATCAGAGTAGCTAGAAGGAAACACTGAAATTGTTGAACTGTAATCCAGTAGCCTTGACTTTTGATGACTGTATAACTATGTAGTTTTTATCATGTGACCGTGTGATTGTTAAAAACTTTGTGAATGGCATTGCCTTTATCCAGTGCATGAAAAGATGAGTAATAAAATAAAGAAAAAATAATAATGAGGGGAAAGGGTATGGGATGTTTTAGGTTTTCCTTTTTATTCTTATTTCTTTTTTGGACTAATGAAAATGTTCAAAACTGTAGTATATGATGATACTGTGAGCCACTGACCGTATACTTTGGTCTTTATAGCAGACATATTACAATCTAAAAGGGAAGAAAGCACACAATTTTAAAAACCGTGTATCAGTTAAAAAAAGTCAAAATCCAAAGTATACTTTGGATAGATTATATGGTATGTAAATATATCTCAATGAAATTGCATTAAAAAACAATCAATACATATACGGTAGCATATTGAATGGCAGGGGTAGCTTTGCAGATCTGGGGAGTAGCAGGATTTAACCAACAAATGGAATGATAATTGGTGATCATTACTAAAAAAGGCATGATATAAACTGACATCACACACAAACCCAACTCCAAAGATTAAGAATTTACTGGGAAAAGTAAAACAAAACTTTTTAGCCCCCAATATTTAAGATCATATAAATATAGGCTAGTGAATGGTCTCTTAAACAAAATACAAATCATAAAATAAAGCATGATAAATTGATTATGTTAAAGTTAAGACATTATAGTAGTAAATCATTTCCATAAAAGTATTTTCAATGCATATAACTGACAGTAACTTAGTATCTTAATTAAAAACATGAATAATTATCTTATTAATCAATAAATTATTAATTAATAAATAGTTTTGCTTATATACGACATAAATAAGTATGTCTATCAGTCCAAAGGAAAACTGGATTGCAGTTTTACAAAGGCATTTCAGAGACATGGAAAAATTAAGTGCCATTATATAATATGGGAAGATATTAATCCTTATCAGTTATTAATGAAACACATCTTAAAATTACAAAGAAATTTTATTTCACATGCAGGAGAATACTGAAAGTTAAAAAGACTACAATACCAAGACTTGGTGAAGAGAATATCAGTTTTTATTGCTCCTTTAGATCACATTTTTGCATTATCAAGTAGTGTTGCTTTTGCACACAACTTGAGACCCTCAACCGTACACACTAAAGAAACACTGAATTATCATACTTTTAGAAATTATTTAGGGAGTGACTACCGTGTACTTAATATTTAGCCATATTTGAATATTTAGCCATATTTGTTAAATTCTTTTTAAATTTACTTTTTAATCCCTTTCATATTTATAGTGCAAACTAATTTAATTTAAATAAAAGGGTTTTTATAATACCTGTCAATTGATTTACTTAATTTAAATGATTGTGAAACAAGTCACAGTGCTAAGTACATCAATACTATTACAATATTTGTCCAAACCCATCTATTTTTTTCTTAATCATCTGTTAGCAAAAAAGGGACTTTTACAAAATTTAGAATGTGAGTAAATGCACTCATTGTAAGGGAAATGCTAACTCTATAAGGAACCAGATGTTCATTCTTTCATGCACTTAACTTTTTTAATATTCCTGGAGAAAAAATATGTATTTATTGGTAGCATGTGGCAATAAAAGCATTTGCTATTTTCAAAAAGTCCTCAGTTTACTGCAGATCAAAGTAATAGACAACCTTAAAAACAGTAGAATACAATAAATGTAGTAGTAATAGACCTACAAGCCAAGATTAACAGTATTTCAGAGACAGAAACTACAAATTGCAACTGAGTGGAATATAGTAGCCTTCAATGAAGTGATGATATTTGAATTGCTCATTGATGGTTGTCTCATAGTTCCACAGGAGGTTTTTTTTTTTACATGGACAAGCACCGGGAATCGAACCCAGGTTTCCAGCATGGCAGGCAAGAACTCTGCCACTGAGCCATTGTAGCCCATCCCACAGTAAGGTTTTAAGAATATGTCCAACCCAGGTAAAAGGCAAAAAGTACATGGCAAGTTTCATTAACTTTGTATAATATGTGATCATAAAGGATGCTTGGATTGCAATATAAAATGAGAATGTATTATTGAGTAGAACCAGATTACAGGGGGCCTTGAACTGCCTGAGTAAAGAAAAAGTCAAATTAGGAAAAACAATATTTATTCTAAGCATTGGAATAAGCATTTTTGGTTTTGCTAGATTTTGTTACCTTATCTTATGGATTTTTTGAGGGGTTTTTTTCTCACATGATTAAGATTAAGCCAAATCCCTCTTTCCAAATAGTTTACAAGATAACTGGCCTATATTTTTACTCTTATAAGACAACTGTCATATATTTTTATTCAAATAGACATATGTATTCTGTAAACCCTTTAAATATGCTGTTGGAACTCAATGCGATCATTCAATGTAAGGTTGAATTATCTTCTTTTAACCATATTTTGTATAATATTTGACATAATGACACTTCCCAAAATATAGTGTTATTTAGTTCATCAGCCTGTTAACATTTATAAGGAAAAAACCAGTATGTTGATAAAATGTTATTTTTAGTAATACTGATATTAAAGTAATCAAGGATTAAAATTGTGTCTAAGGCTGCGTACACTTACTAATTTGTGACCTATTAATTTATGACCATTAAATCAGATCAAAACTGACATGAGAAAACTCCTAATATGATAACAGAAGATCATTTACTGTCAACTTTTTAGGTTTATTTGACCTCGCTGTGCATCCTCCATTTCATGCTGGTAGACAGGACTGGCACATGTTGGCCTGAAAGAAAATTTTGGCTACAGAGCCAAATCTGAAAATATTTTGGATAATACTTAAAAGAAGTAGGTATTAAGCTCATCAGAATTTTTTTCTATAATGTTATCATATTCCAGACTAGTTGATATACCTCATATTATTAATATGCACTTGTTTTGTTTTGCCTTTTAAATTAAGCTGTTCTAGAAATTGAGTCAGAGACATTATCAGAAATGAACCTTTTAATGTATGAGTGCTCGAAAGCCTGTACAGAGTGACAACTCAAAAAATATTTGCTCTGACTGTTTCTTGTTATTCTAGGTCAGTGATTATACAACTTTACATTTTTCATAAATTTATTGAACAACCGTTAAAAAAT
>PVIY010058751.1:0-12335 GCA_004026745.1 Myrmecophaga tridactyla | reverse complement strand
TTTTTCTCTATTATCATTTTATTTCTTTTTCTGTTGTCTTTTTATTTCTTTTTCTAAATCGATGCAAATGTTCTAAGAAATGATGAATATGCAACTATGTGATAATATTAAGAATTACTGATTGTATATGTAGAATGGAATGATATCTTAATGTTCTTTTGTTAAGTTTTTTAATTAATAAAAAAGTTTATAAAAAAAAAAAGGAATGGTTGTTAAACTGGATTAGGGGATGACATGTCTCCACCCATTTGAGTGGGTCTTGATTAGTTTCTGAAGTCCTATAAAAGAGGAAACATTTTGGAGGATGAGAGACTCAGAGAGAATAATACTATAAAGCAGAGAGTCCACCAGCCAGCGACCTCTGGAGATGAAGAAGGAAATTCCTCCCGGGGAGCTTCATGAAGCCAGAAGCCAGGAGAGAAAGCTAGCAGATGATGCCGTATTTGTCATGTGCCCTTCCAGCCAAGCGAGAAGCCCTGACTGTGTTCGCCATGTGCCTTCTCACTTGAGAGAGAAACCCTGAACTTCATTGGCCTTCTTGAACCAAGGTATCTTTCCCTGGATGCCTTTGATTGGACATTTCTAGACTTGTTGTAATTGGGACATTTTCTCGGCCTTAGAACTGTAAACTAGCAACTCATTAAATTACCCCTTTTAAAAGCCATTCCATTTCTGGTATATTGCATTCCGGCAGCTAGCAAACTAGAACATACACCATAAGGACATGGAATCTTGAATAGGGCATGAGATTTTGTTGGTTTGTCCAGGTTAGTGTGATGCTCTGATATATCCCAGAGTGATTTGGATAGTGAATTCTTAAACAACCAGTGGGTCAAGGAAGAAATTACAAGAGAACTCAGTAAATATCTCGAGGCAAATGAAAACACAACATATCAAAATTTATTGGATGCAACAAAAGCAGTGCTAAGAGGGAGATTTATTGCCCTAAATGCCTATATCAAAAAAGAAGAAAGGGTAAAAATCAAGGAATTAACTGTCCACTTGGAAGAACTAGAGAAAGAACAGCAAATTAACCCCAAAGCAAGGAAAATGAAAGAAATAATGAAGATGAGAGCAGAAATAAATGAAATTGAGAACATGAAAACAATCAAGAAAGTCAACAAAACCAGAAGTTGGTTCTTTGAGAAAATCAATAAGATTGATGGACCCTTAATGAGGTTGAAAATAATAAGAAGAGAGAGGATGCAAATAAATAAAATCAGAAATGTTAGAGCACACATAACCACTGACCACACAGAAAAAAAGGAAGCAATGCGAGGATACTGTGAGAACTTCATGCTAATAAACTCGACAATGTAGATGAAATGGACAACTTCCTAGAAAGGCATGAACAACCAATATTGACTCAAGAAGAAATAGATGACCTCACAAGTAACCAATCACAAGTAAAGAAACTGAATCAGTCACTAAGAAGCTCCCCAAAAAGAAAAGTCCAGGACCAGATGGCTTCACATGTGAATTCTACCAAACACTCAAGAAAGAATTAATACCAATCCTGCTCAAACTCTTCAAAAAAACTGAAGAGGAGAGAAAGCTACCTAACTCATTCTACGAAGCTGACATCACCCTCATCCTAAAGCCAGACAAAGATATTACTAAAAAAGAAAACTACAGACCAATCTATGACCTCAGATGCAAAAATCCTCAAAAAATTCTTGCAAATCAAATCCAGCAGCGTATTAAAAGAATTATACACCATGACCAAATAGAATTCATCCCAGGTATGCAAGGATGATTCAACATAAGAAAATCAATTATATAATGTACCAACAAATCAAAGCAGGAAAACCACATGATCATCTCGATTGATGCAGAAAAGGCATTTGACAAACTTCAACATCCTTTCCTGTTGAAAACACTTCAAAGGATGGGAATAGAAGGGAACTTTCTCAACATGATAAAGGGAATATAAGAAAAGCCCATAGCCAACATCATCCTCAATGGGGAAAAACTGAAAAATTTCCCCCTAAGATCAAGACAAGGATGTCCACTATCACCATTGTTATTCAACATTGTGCTGGAAGTTCTAGCCAAAGCAATTAGACAAGAAAAAGAAATACAAGCCATCAAAATTGGAAAGGAAGAAGTAAAACTCTCCTTGTTTGCAAATGATATGATGCTACATGTTAAAAACCCTGAAAAATCCACAGCAAAACTACTAGAGCTAATAAATGAGTACAGCAAAGTGTCAGGTTACAAGATCAACACTCAAAAATCTGTAGTGCTTCTATACACTAGTTATGAACCATCTGAGGGGGAAATAATGGCAAAATTTCCGTTTACAATTGCAACCAAAAGAATAAAATATTTAGAAATAAATTTAACTGAAGAGACAAAAGACGTATACTGAGAAAACTATAAGAAAGTGCTAAAAGAAATCACAGAAGACCTAAATAAAAGAAAGAGCATACTGTGTTCATGGCTTGGAAGACTAAATATAGTTAAGATGTCAGTTCTATCTAAAATTGGTGTACAGATTCAATGCAATACCAAGTACAGTACCAAAAACTTACTTTTCAGAAATAGAAAAAACAATAACCAAATTTGTCTAGAAGGACAGGGTGCCCCAAATAGCTAAAAGTATCCTAAGAAAGAAAAATGAAATCAGAGGTTTCACACTACCTGACTTTAAGGTGTATTATGAAGCTACAGTGGTCAAAACAGCATGATGCTGGCATAAAGATAGATATACTGACCAATGAAATGGAATAGAATGTTCAGATATAGACCCTCCCATCTATGGACAATTGACCTTTGATAAGGCAGTCAAGCCAACTCTCCTAGGACAGAAGCTCTCTTCAATAAATGGTGCCTAGAGAACTGGATATCCACATGCAAAAGATTGAAAGACGATCCATATCTCACACCCTATATAAAAATTAACTTAAAATGGATCAAAGACCTAAACATTAGATCTAAGACCACAAAATTGTTAGAAGAAAATGTATGGGAATTTCTTATAAATCTTATAGTAGGAGGCGGTTTCCTAGACCTTACACCCAAAGTGCAAGCATTGAAGAAAGGAAGAAAGAAATGTGAACGCCTCAAAATTAAACACTTTTATGCATCACAGAACTTCATCAAGAAAGTAGAAAGACAGCCTACACAATGGGAGACAATATTTGGAAATGATATATCAGATAAAGGTCTAGTATCCAGAATATATAAAGAGAACAACAAAAAAGACAGACAACCCAATTAGAAAATGGGCAAAAGACTTGAACAGACACTTCTCGGAAGAGGAAATACAAATGGCCAAAAGGCACATGATAAGATGTTTAACTTCCCTGACTGTTAAGGAAATGCAAATCAAAACCACAATGAGATATCATCTCATACCCACCAGAGGGCCATTATCAATACAACAGAAAACAACAAGTGCTGGAGAGGATGTGGGGAAAGAGGCACACTTATCCACTGTTGGTGGGAATGTCAAATGGGACGAGCACTGTGGAAGGCACTTTGGCAGTTCCTCAGGAAGCTAACTTTAGAATTGCCATATGACCCGCCAATATCGTTGCTAGGTATCTACTGGGGGGATATGAGGGCAAAGACACAAACAGACATTTGCACACCAATGTTTATAGCAGTATTATTTACAATTGCCAAGGGATGGAAATAGCCCACATGTCCATCAACAGAAGAATGGCTAAACAAGCTGTAGTATATACATATGATGGAATATTATGCAGCTGTAAGACAGAGTAAAGTTATGAAGTATGTAACAATATGGATGGACCTTAAGGACATTATGCTGAGTGAGATTAGCCAGAAACAAAATGACAAGTACTGTATGGTCTCACTGATATGAACTAATATTAATGAATGAAATTGGAGAATTTCTGTTAAGAACAGAGTTTGTCAGGAGATAGAAATAGAGTAGATATTTGGTAATTGGAACTGAAGGGATACAGACTGTGCAATGGGACTGATTGTAAAAATTCAGAAATGGATAGCACAATATTACCTAACTGTAATACAATAATGTTAGAACACTGAATGAAGCTGAATGTGAGAATGATAGAGGGAGGAGGCCTGGGGACACAAATGAAATCAGAAGGAAAGTTAGATGATAAAGACAGATGGTATAATCTAGGAGTGCCTAGAGTTATTATTATACACTATACCATATATATTATACACTATACTATATATATTATTATACACTATACTATATATTATTATACACTATACTATATATATTATTATACACTATACTATATATATTATTATACACTATACTATATATTATAATGCACTAGAGTGTATAATGATAGTGACTGAATGTAGAAATTAAAAATGTTTTTGCATGGGGAAGAACAAAGGAATGTGAATAATGCAGGGTGTTGAAAATAGATGGTAATTAATATTTTAAAACTTTAACTTATGTGTGAGACTAAAGCAAAAAATGTTTACTTGGTACAAAATTTATATTTCAACTAGTGCATTTCCTAATATAACTTCTGTGGACAGCTTAATTGAACATCATAAGTACATGGAACCTTGAGTAGGGCATGAGATTTTGTAGGTTCGTCCAGAATGATGCCTTGATAAATCCCAGAAGGATTTGAATGGTGAATAAAAAAGTATTTTCAAAGTCCCCGTAGGGGGAATGGTGAGAAAGGGGGAGAATTCATCTTCCTCAAGTGGAGAATTCTTGATATCCTCACAAGCAGTGGGGACAACCAAAGCTATAGGCTGAGCCCCCAATCTTGGGTTTTGTTCATATGAAACTTAACCTCACAAAGCGTAGGCTAAGCCTACTTAAAATTAGGCCTAAGCATCACCTCCCTAGAGAACTTCTTTTGTTGCTCAGATGTGGCGTCTGTCTCTCAGCCAAGACAACAAGCAAACTCACTGCCCTTCCCCTCTCTACGTAGGACATGACTCCCAGGGGTGTGAACCTTCCTGGCAACATGGGACAGAAATCCTAGAATAAGCTGGAACTCAGCACCAAGGGATTGAGAAAACCTTCTCGACCAAAAGGGAAAAAGACAAATGAGACAAAATAAAGTGTCAATGGCTGAGAGATTCCAAACAGAGTGGAGAGGTTATCCTGGAGGTTATTCTTACACATTAAATAGACATCATATTTTTAGTTAAGGCATAACAGAGAAGTTGGAGGGAATTGCCTGAAAATGTGGAGCTGTGTTCCAGTAGCCATGTTTCTTGAAGATGATTGTATAATGGTATAGCTTTTGCAATGTGATTGTGTGATTGTGAATACCTTGTATCTGATGCTTCTTTTATCTACCTTATGGACAGATGAGTAAAACATATGGATTAAAAATAAATAAATAATAGGGGGAACAAATGTTAAAATAAATTTAGTAGATTGAAATGATAGTGATCAATGAAAGGGAGGGGTAAGGGGTATGGTATGTATGAATTTATTTCTGTTTTCCTTTTATTTCTTTTTCTGAATTGATGCAAATGTTATAAGAAATGATTATGATGATGAACATACAACTATGTGATAAAAAAGAATGTTCATACTGTATGTTGATTGGTTTTATTAATAAAAATTTATAAAAAAGTATATAGGAAACTCTATTATCATTTTATTTCTTTTTCTGTTGTCTTTTGTTTCTTTTTCTGGGTCGATGCAAATGTTCTAAGAAATAATGAATATGCAACTATGTGATGATATTACGAATTACTGATTGTATATGTAGAATGGAATCATATCTTAATGTTTTGTTTGTCAATTTTTTAATTAATAAAAAAGTTTAAAAAAACAGGAAAAAAGAATATAGGAGAGGTTTTTCAGTCATTTGGGTCTTGTTTAGTTTTAACAAACATGTTCAATTCTTGGATCTGAAGGAGGGAATAGTAACAATACTGAGAAAAATATTGATTCTAATCAGCAAACTTCAACTTCGTTTCAGCAGCACTTCAAAAAGAAAGAAGTAAGTGCCAGACATTATAAAGAGGATTATTTAAAATATGGTTTTATCAGATGTGGAAAACCCTTTGGAAATGGCAGACCCCAGTATGCTATTTATAGTAATATTCTTACAAGTGATTGCTTAAAACCTTCAAAATTAAGAAGGCTCTTTAGAAACTCAGCATGCTGAACTTATTGATGATGCTCCTGAATATTTTTAGAGAAAGAAAAAAGAAGTCAAGTTATCAAAAGAATCTCTTGGCTTTATTGTTAGTGAAAAAGCCTTATTTTCATTATATTTAGTTGCATATTGTGTGGCAAAGGAGAAAAGGGCCCACATAGCTGCTGAAAAAATTATTCTTCCAGCATGTTTGGATATGGTATCCACAATTTTTTATGATATATCAGCTGATAAATTGAAAAAAGGTATCTAGTGATAACACGATATCTCTTCAAATTTGTGTTATTGCAGAACATCTGGAAACAATGCTTACAACTTGGTCACAGTCTGGAACAGATTTTGCAGTCCAGCTTGATGAAAGCACTGATGTTGGACGCTGCACAGCACTTTTAGTTTATGTTAGATATGCGTGGCAAGATTATTTTATGGGGGGTTGTGTTGTTTAAATTTAACCTCACAGCTAATGGATTAGATATTTTTATAGATTTAGAAAAGTGCACTGTTGGTCAATATAAATTAAACGAAAAACTGTAAAGGAATTACAAGTGATGGAACAGTGGCCATAACTGAAAACATAGCAGAGAAAGTTAAAAATTGCTAGAAGCTTCTAATAACGGCACTGTATGAAATCGCTGTTTTGTACGTCATGAGGCTTTAGCATACAAAGAAATTCCACGGAATCTCATGGAAGTATGAAAAATGCAGTGTAAGTTGTTAATTTTATTAAAAGAAGCTCACTGAATAACTGACTTCTGGACACATTTTGCTCAGAAATTAGAAGTAATCATAGCAAAAAGCTCATCAGCTATCTCAAGAGAAAATACTAAGCAGGGTTTATGAATTCAGTAATGAGATTCACATTTTTCTTATGGAAAAAAAATCTCATTTTGGGCAGTGTGATGGTGGCTCAGTGGCACAATTCTCCCCTGCCATGCCGGAGACCTGGGTTCAGTTTCTGGTATCAGCCCATGTAAAAAAAAATCTCATTTGGCAAATATTTTCAAGGATGATTTTTAGATAACAAAATTGGCATGTTTAACTGACATACTTGGCATTCTTAATGAACCGAGTTTAAAACTACAGGAGAGAAACAGTGATATATTCCAATATGTTGAATGTATCCAAAGATTCAAAGACATTATAGCTATGGCAAGCAAGGCTTAAAAGTAATAACTACTACGTGTTTCCAAAATTTTTGCAACATACAGAATACATATTTAGAATACTAGTAATGAAAACATCTTGAAAGAATTGAAATTAGAGATATTGTAGCATCTCACTTCTCTATCTCAAACTTTTAACTATTTCTTTCCAGAAGAGAAATTCAAAACATTAAGGGAAAATTGTTGGGTAAAAGATTCATCTGCTTTTTGAAACTCTGATCAGTGATTCAGTTAAACTTGTTACTTGAGGAAGAGAATGAATTATGGACACTTAGTTCTTCATATACACTGAAGAGGAGTATACAAAAGCAGGACACTCTTTATATTTAGCAATGGAAAAGCTTTTACCTTAATCTAAAATGCTGTTAAACTTAATGTCTCATACTAAGGTACCAATTTATCATTGTTCCCTTAGAATTTGAGTTCATAGCCTATCACAGATAGTTAGCCGACCTAACTCAGTTAAGGACCAATATAAGATTTGTGATTACCCTAGACAATTTAAATTGCCAGTTTAAACACTGGTATATTTTCTTATTCAGACTATCCCACAGCATCTTTGATGGACTTTTAAAAGCTTTAATAAATCTGAGTTTGCTCAAAGTAATTTCCAAATCTATCTCAGTAGAAGATATCATTGTAACACATTTGCATCTTGCTTCTAATCCCTTACCACCAAAAATCTAATCTGTGTGTTGTTTGGACTGAGGATCATAAACTGTCTCAAGTTAATGCAAACAGATAGTAATCAGGGATATATGGGCTAAATGTAATTTGGCTTAATGGTTAGAAGTAGATGTCATCTATCCCTTGCTTCCAGACAAGGAGATGGAGGCCTAAGGATGTTACCTCATGTGTTCAATTTCAAAGAGTTAAATAATGGTAAAACTGGAACCATAACCCCAGCCTCCTGAATCTCAGGCCAATTTCCACTCTACCATCTCTGATGAAATGGTTTACACATTAAGCTTTCTATGGAAGGTTATCTAGCATACCACTCTTTACTTTCAGCAGCAGGTTTCTCATGGAGATATCTCTTTGTGGGAGGTATATTATACTAAATAATATTTTCCAAAGATAGCTGAAACACTATCTCCCATTCCACATGCTCTTGTTGCAATGTGTTTTGCCTCCTCTCAAGAAGTGGAGCTTAACCATAAGTACATGGAATCTTGAATAGGGCGTGAGATCTTATTGGACTGTACACATTAATGTGATGCCCCCAATACATCCCAGAGTAATTTGGGCAGAGAATAAAAAAAGTATTTTCAAAGTACTCTTGGGGGAATGGGGAGAAAAGAGGAAATATTAAACCTCTCCACCTGGGGAATTTCTGATGTTCTCACAGGCATTGGAGAAAACCAATTCAATAGACTGAGCCTTCAAGCTTGTGATTCACCCATAAGAAATGTATTCCTGCAAAGGAAAAGCTAGACCTACTGATAATCATGCCTAAGAGTCATCTCCAGAGAACCTCTTTCGTTGCTCAGTGGTGGGTTCTCTTGCTAAGCCAACTCAGCAGGTGAACTCACTGCCCTCCCTCCTATATGAGACATGACTCTCAGGGGTATAAATATCCCTGGCAATGTGGGACATGACTTCCAGGAATGAACAGGGACCTGACATCAAGGGATTGAGAAAACCTGGTTGACCAAAAGGGGAAGAGAGAAATGAGACAAAATAAAGTTTCAGTGGCTGAGAGATTTCAAATGGAATGAAGAGGTCATTCTGGGGACTATTCTTATGCAATATAAAGATATCCCTTTTGAGTTTTTGGTGCACTGGAGTAGGTAGAGGGAAGTACCTGAAATTGTTGAACTGTAATCCAATAGCCTTGATTCTTACAGATTGTATCAGTCTGGGTTCCCTAGAAAAACAGAACCAACAGGAGAGATCTGTAAATATGAAGTTTATAAAAGTTTCTCACATACATTAGTGGTGAAAGTCTCCCTAGCGACATGGGAGATGACTCCTAGGGATGAATCCAGATCTGGCATTCAATTGGATCAACAATTCCATCCTGACCAAAATGGGAAATAGAAGTGTGATTATAAAGTATCAGTGGCAGAGAGAGTTCACAGTCGAGAGGCTACTCTGGAGGTTGCTCTTACATAAGCTTCAGTTAGACCTTGCTACCTGTCATAACCTGCCAAACCCTGACAAGGACCATTCCAGCCAATCCAAAAGAACACCTAGGGCAATATATCAGATTCCACAAGGGTTTCATGCACTAGAGTAACTTTCCAGAAACCTACAACCCCCAGATTGGTCCCTAGTCCCAGATAAGTCCTGAAAACTAACCCAGCCTTTCCAGAACATCAGATAGTTCTATCTCCCTACCCCATATTAGTGACAGACCCTACCAATGTGAAAAAATTAGAATTGCCATAGCCCAAACACCCCTAAAGAGAGGTATGGAAAGATCAAAGGTGATGGTGGAATTATACATATAAGATAGGACTTAACAAATGAATATGAATGCTGAATCATTAAATTGGTATCTCTTTTAGTCTCCAGTATTTTAGAGCAGCTAGAAGTAAAAACCTAAAATTGTGAAATTGTAACCCATGTCAAAGTCTGAAATATATTCTACAACTAATTGTGGTGCTGTGCTTTGAAATGTATAGCTTTTTTGTGTATATGTTATTTTTCACAAAAAAAGAAGGGAAAAGTCGATTGTGATGATAAAAAAAATATTTAAGCCTTCTAGCCTCCTATATCTGGAGCAGCTAGAAGAAAAAATATGAGAGGATCATATGGTAGCCCATGACAAACTCTGGGATCTGTCCTGTAACTACTTGTTGAAGAGTGCTTTGAAACTATTGCTTTTTTATTTTTTTGCCTCGTATATATGTTATATATACAATAAAAGAGTTTAAAAAGGAATAAATAAATAAAGGTCTCACACAACCATGGGAATGGACAAGTCCAAACTCTGCAGGGCAGGCTGTGAAACTGGTGGTTCCAAGGAAGGATCTGGATGAACTCCACAGGAGAGGCTCGCTGGCTGAAGAAGCAGTGAAAAAAGTATTTCTTCTTCCTTAAAAGCCTTCAGCTGATTGGGTTATCTCACTGTAGGAGACACACCTTAGTTGTACGCAGATGTAATCAGCCACAGCTGCAACCAACTGACTGATGACTTAATATATCAGCCCTCTGGTTTATCAACCAGCCACAAAATATCCTTGCAGCAATGGACAGGCCAGTGTTTGCCTGACCAGACAATGGAACACCATCACCTGGCCAAGTTGACACCCAAAACCAACCATCACAAAGATGACTGTATAACCACAGAGCTTTTAAGGTAAGACTGTGTGACTCCGAAAACCTTGGGACTGACATTCCCTTTATGCAATATATGGGCAGATGAGTAAGAAAATAAAGACAAAAAACAAATAAATAATAGGGACTATGGAGGATAAGGGATGTTTTGGTATTCATTTTTATTGTACTTTTTTTGTAGTAATAAAAATGTTCAAAAATCTATTGTGATGAATGCATAGCTGTATGATGATAGTGTAAACCATTGCTTCTGCACTTTGGATGATTGTATGGTACATGAATACACACTAATAAAATTGTGTTAAAAAATTAAGATTTTAAAGGCAATAAAAGTCTCCCTGTGGGATCATTTCATAGGTAGATTCTTCGAAAGTGGGAAAATAAGGAGAGTGCCAAGATGGCGGCTTAGCAAGATGTGAGATTTAGTTTGTCCTCCAGAACAGCTACTACATAGCCAGGAATAGTACTGAAAAACTGCTGGGGCCATGTCAGTGACCAGACACTCAGTGTACCCCAGTCTGGACCAGCTGGACCGGTTGCGAGCCACCCCAGAACCGTGAGTGCCCCAAGCCAGGGTGGCCAGCGCCCCTCCCCCACAGGCTGCTTCCCAGAGGGGAAAGGAAAGGGTCTTAACCAGCAGCAGGGCCTGAGCAGCACAATGCTTCAAGTGTGGAATTAATTCACAAATTCTGACTACTAAAAATAGGCCCCCAGCTCAGGTGAACCTGATGAAAGTGGAGGTTGCTGATTTTTGCTCCAGTGTACCCTCAGGGAAAACTGATGCAGGTGACTCCTCCTCACAGGAGGCCAGTTTGGTCTGAGGAAATCAGGCTGGGGTCTATAACACCTAAATAGACCCTCCTGAGTGTGAGGGGGAAAAGGCATCATACAGGCAGGGAAAGAAACAAGAACTGAAAAATTCTGCTCTGTAAAACAAAACCTAAGCTAGAGGTCCAGAATAAGCTGAACTGAATGTCAAAGAACAGATAGACAACAAAGTCATCCAGCAAGAAAATCTTAGGTAAAAGTAGTGAAAGCAATCTCCAGAATAAACTAATTAGGTAATTAAATGCCTAGACACCAGCAAAAAATAACAAATCACATGAGGAAAATTGAAGATATGGCCCAAAGGAACAAACCAACAATTCAAATGAGATACAGGAGTTGAAACAATTAATTCAGAATGTTCAAACAGACATGGAAAACCTCATCAAAAATCAAATCAATGAATTGAGGGAGGATATAAAGAAGGGAAGGAATGCCTCCAGCCAACATGACGAGCAGTCTCACCACCCTCCCCCTCTCTGCATGGGACATGACTCCCAGGGGTGTGGACCTTCCTGGCAATGTGGGATAGAGACCCTGGAATGAGCTGAGACTCAGCATCGAGGGACTGAGGAAAACCCTAGAATAAGCTGAGAATTAACATCAAGGGATTGAGAGAACCTTCTTGACCAAAAAGGGGAAGAGTGAAATGAGACTAAGTGTCAATGGCTGAGAGATTCCAAACAGAGTCGAGAAGTTATCCTGGAGGTTATTCTTACGCATTAAGTAGATATCACCTTGTTGTTCAAGATGTAGTGGAGAGGCTAGAGGGAACTTCCTGAAAATGTAGAGCTGTGTTCCAGTAGCCATGTTTCTTGATGATGATTGAACAATGATATAGCTTTCACAATGTGACTCTGTGAATGTGAAAACCTTGTGTCTGATGCTCCTTTTATCTACCATATCAACAAAAGAGTAGAACATATGGAATAAAAATAAATAATAGGGGGAACAAATGTTAAAATAAATTTAGTTT
>PVIY010058750.1:0-12332 GCA_004026745.1 Myrmecophaga tridactyla | reverse complement strand
CAGGCCCCATTCCTGCTTCGGCTGGTGAGCCTCTCCTGTGGAGTTCATCCAGACCCTCCATTGGAGTCATCAGCTTCGCAGTCTGCCCTGTGGATTTTGGACTCTGTGTTCCTGCGGTCACGTGAGACACTTTTATAAATTTTATATTTGCAAGTGTTCCCTGTTGATTCTGTTTCTCTAGAGAACCCTAACTAATACAGTAATGAAAGCTATACTGCTTAAACACAACATGATTAATCTCACAAATGCAATACTGAAAAAACAAGTTATCACAAAAGTATACTGTATGATTACATCATGTAGGCAAAACTAATCTAAAATTAGTTTTAGAAATCAGAATAGTGGTTTTCTTTGGAGTTAACCATTAGAAGGGGCATGAGGGAGGATCCTAAGACACTGGTAAAGATCTCTATATCTTCTGCAGAGTAATTAAACAGTGTTAACATTCACCAAATTCTATACCTATAAATTTGTATACTCATCTATACATGATATTATACTTTATTTTAAAAGTTTACCCCTCAAAAATCTATTCATTCTGCCTGCTCAATGCACTGTTCAACAGTGGAAACTTTTATCTCCACTGGACTTTCAGATTCCTTCCTGTTTCCTTCTTCTGACTCTTTTGCTGGTTTATTTCCTTCCATAATCATCTAAATGTGGACTTCAACCAAAACCCAGCATATAGTTGCTCTTTCTTTATACCATATGCCTTGGAGATTCATTCATTAGAATGGCTTCAACCACTGGATCAGTAACACTAATCCTTCTGTTCTATTCCCAATGCCATTCCCAATAATCTTGCAAAGTATGGGGTATATGGTACTCAATGTGTGTGAGTTTCTTTTCTTTCCTCATCCATAAACTACGGCAATGGTTTCCTATTTAATATATTTCTCCTTCCATTCACGTCAAACTAAGCTTCCTAAAATGCTCTTTTAAATGTATCATTCACCTACTCATAAATATTAAACAATTTTTCCAATTAAATTTACAGATAACATTTAATCTCTTAGAGCTGGCATTCAAGTCCATCACAATTCAATACTTATTTACATCTCCAATCTTACTTCTTCCTAGTCACCAATTTTTTTAAACTAAACCCACTGTTCATATACATACTTCAATGCCTTTCCTCATAGTATTCCCTACAATATTCTTTCCTCTGCTCTATACCTGTCTAATCACCATTCAAGGGCCATATATTATTTCCTCAACTACTTCAGTCCATGTTTATTATTACCTATGCTGATGGTTTTATCATCCAATTGGTTCTTAATCCTTACCACTAAGTTATGCATTTATGTGTAAGATTATAATATTCTTACAGAAAAGAACACTATTTTATACCCCTTAGATACATAAAAGAAGAATTTAATGTATAGTGGTGGTAGTATGGTGCTAATGAACAACCAGTAATGTGAAGAAGTTTTTAAAAAGTAGAGCCTCTGCCCAACCTCAAACACAACAGAATGTTTTTTTCTTCATTGTAATACTATTTTGGCTTCTTTACATAAGAATAAATACCAGAATCCACTGAACAGAAACAGAGAATAATAATAGGGAAGCCAGAGAGTACCAGGATTTGAAAGAGTAGACTAGCTCTACCTAACATGGCACATCAGATATAGAAAGAATAAGTATCTACATGATTTGATTATAAAAATAAGCACGTTGGACTATAGTTAAATAGATTATACAGTCACTGTTATCAGGCACAGTGTCTTTTTTACTAATCCACAAAAATACATAAGGCAATGTTGATCCTAAAGTAATCACTTGAATTAATATGTTAATAAATGAATGAGTAAATGATGTTATGGTTGCTACTAAACTTTTAAACTTCTAAACGTTTAAACTTATTGTTATCAGTTAATACTCTACGTCCAATACAGGTTTGGTCTATTTCAAATATATAACTGAACATATAATGTTGCTGATAATACCTATAATCCCAATAACTTTTTAAAATTATTTTTAGCATCTTAAAATTAGAATGATCATTTGCCTATCTGTATATTTGCACACAGGTGGCTTTTTGGATTTATGATTTTCTTAATAAATTTCTTTTAATGTTCTAAATCGGATATCAAACATTTTTAAAATTTTATACCCACAAAGAAAAGAATAAGATATTTAGGGCTAATTTTATTAAACTAAAGCAAGAATAACTAATTTATTAAAATTATATATTATGTATTTAAGAAAAGAAATTGAATATTTCTGTCTTTTTATTAAAAAAAAAAAGTCATACTTTCTTTGCTTTGTATCTAAGCGTGTTTTTGCCAACATTTAAAAGTAAATAAGGGGGCGGGCCACGGTGGCTCAGCAGGCAGAGCTCTTGCCTGCCATGCTGTAGACCCAGGCTGGATTCAATTCCTGGTGCCTGCCCATGTGAGAAGAAAAAAAAAAAAAGTAAATAAGGAACCTTTATTGTACTGATGAAAGCAAAACTTAAAAGAACAGCTCATACAAAAAAGGCTACAAAACACGAAAGAAGGAAATGAGTCACTGCCATACCTGGATTATTATTCACATTACTTTTGGGTGGTTTCTGAACTGGTTTGGGAAGCGTAGATTCAGACAAAGCTTTATTAGCAACAGCTTGTTGGGCCTTCTTTATACTGCTCCCTTCTGATTCCCATGTCTGGTCACCAAGACTCAGTTGCACTGAGAACATCTTAGAAACATAAACAGACAAAGAAAACATTATTTTTTTTCTAATTTGTGCACCGAAGTTATTAGAAAGTAAAAAGACAACCAAAAGAATGGGAGAAAATATTTGGAAATCAAATCTTTGATAAGGGATTATATCCAGAATATATAAAGAATTGTTAACTTACAACAAAAATACAAACAGCCCACTTAAAAATAATAGACAAATTACTTCTCCAAAGAAGATATACAAATGGCCGATAAGCGCAATAAATGTTCAACATCATTAGCCATTAGGGAAATGCAAACAGAAACCACAATGAGGTACCACCTACATCCAGAAGTAAGACTATTTTATTTAAAAAGACCACCACAGCAACAATAAATAACCTGGCAATCCCAGTTCTAGATATATACTCAAAAAAAGCAGGAACTCAAGTAAATACTTGTACATCAATGTTCATAGCAGCATTATTAACAATAGCCAAAAGGAAGAAGAAACCCAATTTTCGTTAACAGAGGAATGGACAAAAAAAATGTGATATGGAAAAAGTTAGAATGGGCATGGTCCAAATACCTCTAAAGAGTGGGAGAAAGATCAGAGATGATGGTGGAGTTACACAGAGAAGGTAGGATTTACCAAATGAGTATGAGTGCTGAATCATTATACTGATATTTTTTTTTGCCTCCAGTACCTTAGGGTAGCTAGAAATAAAAACCTAAAATTGTGGAATTGTAACCCATACCAAACTCTAAAATTTGTTCTACAACTAACTGTTGCAATGTACTTTGAAATTTATTGCTTTTACATATATATGTTATTTAAAGAGAAGGAGGAGTATAATAGAGAAGATTTAACAAATGAATATGACTGCTGAATCATTATATTGTTATTTCTGTTGATCTCCAGTGTCTTGGAGCAGTTAGAAGAATAAATGAAGAATCGTGGAACTGTAGCCCATACTAAACTTTAAAATTTGTTCTATAACCTCATATTAAAATGTACTTGGAAATTTATTGCTTTTTTGTATATATATCTCACAATAAAAAAAGAGAAAGAAAAAAACTGTGATATATACTTACCATGGACTATTATTTTGCTATAAAAAGGAGTGAAGCTCTGATATATGCTACAGAATGGATGAATTTTGAAGACATGGTGAGTGAAATAAGCCAGACACAAAAGGACAAATATTATATATACACTCACTTATATGAATTAACTAGACTATGTAAATTCACAAAGATGGAAAGTAAGAGTATAAGTTACCAAGGGAAGTGGGGAGGAGGAACAGCAGTTAATGAAAAATAGGTGCAGGATTTCTGTTTGGGGATGGGAAAGCTCCGGTAATGGATAGTGTGAGGGCAGTTCAACATAGTGAATGTAAATAAGCCCACTAAATGGAACGCTTGAGAGTGGTTATAATGGGAAAGTCTATGATATATATATATTTCTTCAATTTTTTAAGTGACTGAAGATAAACA
Organism: Myrmecophaga tridactyla; assembly: GCA_004026745.1. NCBI lineage: Eukaryota > Metazoa > Chordata > Mammalia > Pilosa > Myrmecophagidae > Myrmecophaga > Myrmecophaga tridactyla. The sequence goes on along the minus strand of PVIY010058750.1, from coordinate 8,192 downwards.
ATGACAATTAAATGCACTCCATGATCCTGGACTGAAATAATAATGGAGGAGAAAAGGGCCAAAGGACATTACAGGAACATAGGAAAACTGGAATATGGACTAAGCTTTATATCAATGTTAAATTGCTTGAACTTGATAGCTGTACTTGAGACAATTACATAGATGCATATCTTTGTTCTCAGGAAATGTACATGGAAGAATTAAGTGTTGAATGAGCATGATATAACCTACTCTCAAATGTTTAGAAAACAGATGGATACTCAGATAAATATATCAGACATTTAGATATAGACAAACAGATGGATACAAAGATAGAAGAATAGATAGAAATAAAGAATGATATAGCAAATGTGGCAGAATGTTTACGTTGGGGGGTCTGGTGTATGTTGGAGTTCTCTGTATGGATTTTGTATTTTGGGGGGGAATGGTTTATATTATTTTTGTACCTGTCTTATAAATTTAAAATTATTCCAAAATAAAAAGTTAAAAATTTTTTTCAGGAAATAAAATGTGCTGAGACAAAAATAAATACATCATAGAATCATAATTTTAGACCTAAAGGTGGCCTCACAGATCATTTGCTCCAAATACCTTATTCTAGCCAATGGAAGAATCTTAAGAGACTGTGCCAAATTCTTTCTATTCTACCCAAAGGCTTAACAGCAGGTCTAAGCATACAATTTGGGTTAGAAATAAATCACGAAGAAACATCTTCCTCCCTAAGTAAAAGCATATTGTTAATGTTATTCAATAGTCCTTAAGAAAGTAGAATAAGTACCGACAGGAAGAGAAACTGTAAAAGAAGCAAAGGCACCCTTTTATACAAACCGAGTTCCTTAAACTTTACACTGAGCACAGTCTAATCAATGAGTCAGGCAATCCTATTAAATATTCTATCAACAAGAAACTCTCTCAACCATCCCTCCCAACATTTAAACTTCAATTTTAACTTCATAAATATTTCTCAAATAGCTCTCCTTCTCTCTTTACCAAGAACACTGCATTAGATCTAGTCTTTCATCACCATTTTGGGGGGTGGGGGGGAGAGGTACAGTCCGGGAATCAAACCCAGGTCTCCCACATGGAAGAGCATTATTATCACTGAACCACCCATGCAACCCTTTCATCACCTTTTGCTTAGAAAAATAATCTCATGACCAATTGCTATTAAAAATATCTTTCTAAAATTCAAATCCAATTGCATCACCCCAAACAACACCAAGTTAAAAACCTTAAATTGTTCCCCATTTAACCATGGAACAAAGGCTCTACCTATCATCCCCATCTCACACTCACCCTTTTCCTCACAAACCTACATATATTCACATCACATTTCTGAGCTCAAAATTTAGGATCAGGTAAAAGGATATGCACCATTTTACTTCACAGATTGCACAATAGTTTGTAAGAATACAAAGTATTAAAACTGGAAATAGTTATTAATTATTAAGGGAAAAAGGTATCCGCAAGAAGCAGACTGAGTAGAAAGCACCTGAACCACATGATCAAAGTTGGCATCATCAAAATCAGACAAATAACATATGTGCCTCCTGATGTGATCCAATGAAAAATAAACATCAACTATGTAGTATTCTTAAAAATGTTTAAACTTATTCTAATCATAGAGAAACAATCACACAGATCTAGATTACAGGATATTCTATAAGAAAACTGGCCTAGACTCTTAAAAAATGTCAATGTCATGAAAGAGACAAAAAAGGCAGTGGGCTGTTACAGACTAAAAGACAATGAAGAGACCTAAAAAGACTTGATAATCAAATACAAGGCATGATTCTTGACTGGATTTGTATTGGGAAAAAAGCATGTTATGAAGTACACTTTAGGGACAATGGGAAATTTCTAATTGTAGACTATATATTAAATATTATTGGTCAAGTTTAAATTTCTTGAGGGATGACAGTATTGTAGTTATGTAGAACAATGTCTCTGATCTTAAGAAATAGATATGTAAGTACTTTAAGGGTCATAATATCTGCAAATCAATTTCAAACTGTTCAAGAACAAAATATATATGTATACAGAGAAAGCAAAGATAAAGTACGTGAGGCACTATACTAATGATTAGTAAATCTGAAAGACACACATGTATTACTCTTTCAATTTTTCTATAGGTTTTTAATTATTTAAAACAGCAATTGGGAATAACATAAACATTTGAAATTCAAAATAATACATACATATCAAATGATTAATTTTTTATTTTATTATATTCAGTTTAAATATATATACCTATGACATACTTTAAAACATTTACTTGATTTTAATAGCCAGCAATTTTTTTCAAATTATTGTATTTAGCAAAGAACTCTGCCTCATAGAGGGTAATAAGATTAAAGATTTTAAATTTTGTATATATTTCACATTAGAAAACAGAAATACCCATGTGAATATTAGACCTTGAGACTGTGATCTTAAGATGACATCAGGAAAATAAATTAAACTTACTCAACGTGTTCATGGACCTGACCTCTCTTAACCACCAATCACATAAATCTAATTACCTACTGGGTCTTTCCACAAAATCAAGAGGTATAAAATCATATAAAACATCATCTCCTCCACTCCCCTCAAATCAGTTCATACTCCAGAATGTTCTATTATTATCTCAGTAATTGAGGTTTAATGACTTCTTTGTTTATCCTTGCCTATCTAAGTCTTATTTAACATCTCAACACCTTTTCCTTCCAACTTCTATTTTCACCAAATTTGTTATAGGTCCTCATAAATACAGACTTAGAACACTTCATTTATCTCCTGTTTATTCTTTCCCTGCCTTATCAACATCCAGATACCACAATTTTCCTCACAAGCAACCTTGGGGTGAACCTGCTTCTCCATTCCTTCCTATATCCAGTTATCAAAATAGTAATTCAACTTCAAGAATGTTTCACAGATCTGTCTACCCTCTTTCTATGCTTTTCCACTGTCATAGCAGGGAGCAACAGTATGTCTCTCTTAAACACAAGACTATTTGAGTAATTCTCTTAACATCAGTTTTTCCCTCATTCAGACCACCAACTTTAACATTCTGTAAAAAACAAATGTCTCCAAATCAATCCTTTGCTTTTCTAAAAACTCTTTTAAGAATCTGTGGTAGAAAGGGAGAAATGTTTATTTGGTGCAAAATTTGTATTTTGAGTAGTGCATTTCCTAATTATTTTGTATGGTCAGTTTAGTTGAACAGCATAAGTACATGGCATCTTCAAAAGGGCGTGAGACTTTGTTGGTCTGTCCAGGGTAGTTTATTGTCCAATATATCCCAGAGTAATTTGGGAAGTGAATAAAGAAGTATTTGCAAAGTCCCCTTGGGGGAAAGGGCAGAAAGGAGGAAATATTCAACTTCCCCATCTAGAGAAATCCTGATATTATCACAAGCAGAAGGGACAACTAAATCAATAAGCCAAGTACTAAAACATGGGGTTCGTCCCTCTAAAACTTTTTCATACAAAGCATAGGCTAAGCCTACTTAAAATTAAGCATGAGACACTCCCAGAGAACCTCTTTTGTTGCTCAGATGTGTCCGTTCTCTCTCTCTAAGCCAACTTGGCAGGTGAACTCAAAACCCTTCCTCCTACAAGGGACATGACTCCCAGGAATGTAAATCTCCCTGGCAACATGGGACAGAAGTCACAGGATGAGCCAGAACCCAGCATCAAGAGATTGAGAAAGACTTCTTGACCAAAAGGGGGAAGAGAGAAATGACACAAAATAAAGTTTCAGTGGCTGAAAGATTTCAGAGTTGAGAGGTTATCCTGGGGGTTATTCTTATGCATTGTATAGAGATCCCTTTTTAGTTTATGATGCATTAGAGTGGCTGGAGGGAAGTACCTGAAACTGTTGAGCTGTGTTCCAGTAGCTCTGATTCTTGAAGACAACTATATAAAGATATCTTTTACAATGCTGAAAAAAAAATCTGCAGTAAGATGAATTACGCACTCCAGAAAAAACATATTCTTAATCTTACTCACCCCTGTAGGTGTGACCTCATTATAAACAGGACCTTTTGAAGCTCTTATTTTTAATTAAGGCATGGCCAATTCAATAATGTTGGGCTCTGATTTGCAACACTGGAGTCCTTTATAAACAGAATAAAATTCAGACACAGAGAGAGAAAAAACCATAGGAAGAAGCTGGACATCAATGGAACCCAGAAGAGAAAGGAGATTACACTGTCATGAACATTACCATGGAATGGAAATGCAAGGACCCTAGTTTCAGCAGCAGCCAGCTCCAGAACACCACAGTCTTCAAGGAGAAAGCTTCACCTTGCTGGCATCTTAATTTAAGGATTTCTCCTAACCTCAAAACCATGAGACAGTAAGTTTCCATTGTTTTAAGTCGACCCATTTCATAGTATTCGTGATTGGAGGTGGGAAACTAAAATGAAATCTCACCGCAATAAAAGTTTTGAATGCGGACAACCAAAACTATAGGCTGAGTCCACAATCTTGGGGTTTGTTCATATGAAACTTAAACCCACAAAGGATAGGTCAAGCCTACTTAAAATTAGGCCTAAGAGTCACCCCTGAGAGAACCTCTTTTGTTGCTGAGATGTGGCCTCTTTCTCTCCAGCCAACACAACAAGCAAACTCACTGCCCTTCCCTGTCTATGTGGGACATGACTCCCAGGGGTGTGGACCTTCCTGGCAACGTGGGACAGAAATCCTAGAATGAGCTGGGACTCAGCATCAAGGGATTGAGAAAAACCCTAGAATGAGCTGAGACTCAGCATCAAGGGATTGAGAAAACCTTCTCAACCAAAAGGGGGAAGAATGAAATGAGACAAAATAAAGTATCAATGGCTGAGAGATTCCAGACAGAGTCGAGAGGTTATCCTGGAGGTTATTCTTACGCATTAAATAGGTATCACTTTGTTAGACAAGATGTAATGGAGAGGATGGAGGGAACTGCCAGAAAATGTAGAGCTGTGTTTCAGTACCCATGTTTGTTGAAGATGATTGTATACAGCTTACACAATGTGACTGTGTGATTGTGAAAACCTTGTGTCTGATGCTCCTTTTATCTATCTTATCAATGGACAAGTAAAACACATGGAATAAAAATAAATAATAGGAGGAACAAATGTTAAAATACATTTAGATTGAAATGATCAATGAAAGGGAGGGGTAAGGGGTATGTATGGTATATATGAATTTTTTTCGGTTGTCTTTTTATTCCTTTTTCTGAATCGATGCAAATGTTCTAGAAATGATCATGATGAGGAATATACAACTATGTGATGATATTGTGAATTACTGATTATATATGTAGAATGGAATGATCAAAAAAGTTTCATAATTTTGAGTAGGAATTCTGGAGTCACAATGAGTTTATAACTCCACCATTTTCTTTGTGCAATGTTGGCAAAGTTACTTATTCTTTCTACCTTTCAATTTTCTCAACTTTTTACTGAAATGGGGTTACCAAGAAAACACAGGATGGTTGTGAAAATTAAAATGGAGTGGTGTAAACACCCCCATTTGGAAAGCAGAGACTGTCAAATTGGATTAAAGATCAAGACTCAACTATATGCTGCCTACAAAAAATACACTTCCAATATAAAGATACATATAGTTTAACAGTAATGGGATTAAAAAAATACCATACTAAAATGAATCAAAAGAAAGCTGCAATGGTTATACTAATATCAGATAAAGCAGATTTCAGAACAAAGAATATTACCAGTGATAAGGAAGGTCATTTCCGGAAGGATTAAGGGGACAATTCATCAAGAGGATATAACTGTCTTATATATTTATGCAATGAATAACACATCTTCAAAACACATGAAGCAAAAATTGATAGAATACACAGAGAAACAGAAAATCCGTAATTAAAGCTAGAGATTTCAATATCCCTCCCTCAATCATCAATTTTCTTCCAATGCGTAGGCAAAAAAATTCACCAAGAATATAGAACACTTGAACAACACAATCAACCAACCTGTTCTAATTGACATTTATAGAATGTCCAATCTAAGAAGAGCAGAATATGCAACTGTTCTCAAGTTTTCACAGGACATTTACGAAGATGGAGCAAATTTTAGGCCATAAAACAAACTTTTAAACCTAAAGGACTGAAATCACACAAAGCATGTTTTCTGATCACAATACAACTAAATTTAAAAACGACAGAAATATTTCTGGAAAATCCCCCAAATATTTGGGGACTAAAAAGCATACTTCTATAAATAAACCATGGGTAAAAAGGGAATCAGAAGGGAAATTAGAAGGTACTTTAAACTTAACAAAGATGAAAACACAGCATATCAGAAGATGTCACTGGAGCAGTTTTTTTGTTTATTTTTTAAAATTTTTTTATTAATTAAAAAAATAAACAAAATAAAACAACATACATAATCTGTAATTCACAATATCATCACTTAGTTGCATATTCATCATTTCTTAGAACATTTGCATTAATTCAGAAAAAGAAATAAAAAGACAATAGAAAAAGAAATAAAACGAACACAGGAAAGAAAAAAAAAGATTATACCTACCACACCCCTTACCCCTTGCTTTCATTGATCACTAGCATTTAAACTAAATTTATTTTAACATTTGTTCTCCCTATTATTTATTTTTATTCCATATGTTCTACTCCTTTGTTGACAAGGTAGATAAAAGGAGCATCAGACACAAGGTTTTCACAATCACACAGTCACATTGTGACAGCTGTATCATTATTCAATCATCCTCAAGAAACACGTCTACTGGAACACAGCTCTATATTTTCAGGCAGTGCCTTCCAGCCTCTCCATCACATCTTGAATAACAAGATGATATCTACTTGATGTATAAGAATAACCTCCAGGATAACCTCTCGACTCTGTTTGGAATCTCTCAGCCATTGACACTCTGTCTCATTTCCCTCTTCCCCCTTTTGGTCAAGAAGGTTTTCTCAATCCCTTGATGCTAAATCTCAGCTCATTCTACGGTTTTTCTCAATCCCTTGATGCTGAGTCTCCCTTCATTCCAAGATCTCTGTCCCACATTGCCAGGAAGGTCCACACCCCTGGGAGTCATGTCCCACGTAGACAGAGGTAGGGTAGTGAGACTGCTCGTTGTACTGGCTGGAGAGAGGGGCCACATCTGAGCAACAAAAGAGGCTCTCTTGGGAGTGACTCTTAGGTCTAAATTTCAAGTAGACTTGACCTATCCTTTGCGGGGTTAAGTTTCATATGAACAAACCCCAAGACTGGGGGCTCTGCCTATAGCTTTGGTTGTCCACACTGCTTGTGAGAATATCAAGAATTCAACTTGGGGAACTTGAATTTCTCCCCGTTCTCACCACTACCCGAAGGGGGCTTTGCAGATACTTTTCCACTCACTGATCGAATCACTCTGGGATTCATCGGGGCATCACTCCAGACAAAGCCGGAGTCCGTTCTGATGTCCTACCTGAGATTCTAAGTTATTTATGGCGTTCAATCAAACTATCTACGTAAGTTATATTAGGAAAGGCACTAGTCAAAATATAAATTTTGTAACTACTAAACATTTTTTTGCTTTAGTCTCACACAGAAGGTGACGTTTTAAAAATATTAATTACCTTCTATTTTCAGTACTCTGCATTAATGACATTCCTTTGTTCTTCCTCATACAAAAACATTTTTTAAATTGTACCTTGTACATTTCACTATTATTATACACTCTAGGCATTCCTAGATTAAACCATCTCAATCTTTAACATCTATCTTTCTTTCTGATTTCATTTATGTCTCCAGCCCTCCTCCCTCTATCATTCTCACATGCAGCTTCATTCAGTGTTTTAACATAATTATATTACAGTTAGGTAGTATTGTGCTGTTCATTTCTGAGTTTTTGTATCCAGTCCTGTTGCACAGTCTGTATCCCTTCAGCTCCAATTACTCAATATCTTACCCTATTTCTGTCTCCTGATGGTCTCTGTTACGAACAAAATATTCCAAGTTTATTCACTAATGTCAGTTCATATCAATGAGACCATACACTATTTGTCCTTTAGTTTTTGGCTAGTCTCACTCAGCATAATGTTCTCAAGGTCCATCCATGTTGTTACATACTTCATGAGTTTATTCTGTCTTAAAGCTGCATAATATTCCATCGTATGTATATACCACAGTTTGTTTAGCCACTCGTCTGTTGATGGACATTTTGGCTGTTTCCATCTCCTTGCAATTGTAAATAATG